>VZSV01000050.1:1923746-1937411 GCA_013398735.1 Nothocercus julius | reverse complement strand
TAACAAATGGGAGAGGCTCCTATTCCCATAGAAGATGAACGCTGCACCAAAAGGAGAAATGACTATTTTGTGGAGACGCAAGGGAAGTTCACCAGTTAAGCTTACAAAACCCATCCTTCTCTTAAAAAGCAGTAACAAGAACAAGTAATCTTACAGGCTCCTCAACTGTACTGGCCTTCCAGCAAAGATATCTTGATTCTCCTGAACCTGCCTGTTTCCAGCAGCTGAATTTGCGGCCTCCAGACAGCGCAGCCCCTTCTCATGCAGCTCCCTTGCAGCCGCTCTCCCGGGCTGAGACGCAGCACCCGGTTCACGCGGTGGCCGCCCCTTCTCCCTCCCTGTCCCCTCGGCCAGGGGGGCACGCGAGGCCGGAGCGGCTGCAAGGGGCTCGCTCGGCGAGGGCGCCGGGACGCGCTCCCGGCTGCCTATCTCGGCGGCGCACGCTTCCAAAGGGCGCTCCGGCGAGCCCGGAAGAGACTCCGCGGGCCCCTCTCTTACGGACATGAACACACTCCCGACCAAACCGGCAGTGCCCAGGGACGGGTCACGCCACTGTTTCTAGCACAGTTTATTGTTCTCTAGACTCCGTTGAGAGACCCATGGGGAGGGAAGAAAGAAAATAAAAAGAAAACAAACATCAAGCTGCCAGGTATTGTTCTGGAGTTTCTTTACCAAAACCAGGTCCCTCCCTCCTAGGACTCTGAGGGCAGTTGATACGTATACATGACATTGCGTAAACAAGAATCCACCACAACCCCAGCCCACATTGCATGTGAGCCGGCCAAACCAGCTGTGTTTATGCACTGGCACCACTGCAAACTATGTCAACCAAAACCTCGCAAACGCATCGCGTTCGGCTTAGACAACAATTTCATCAAGTCTTCTTCACTTCATAACACTTTACAGACGAATGTCCTCAGAAAGACAACTCCAGGCAGCTGCCTGACTTTTTGTTTGCTTCACTTCGACCAAGAGTGCCAAAAAAAGAAAAAAACAGGAAAACACATTTCTCATCTGGGATGTGTGAAAGCAGCCTAACTATCAAGAACCTAGCAGAAGGCATCTCCATGCAGACCCCTCACAAACATCTGCGTAGCTCCATGACAAACTGGATCACGAAAATAATCCAGCTGAAAATTACACCAGGAAAAAAAAAAAAAAAATAAAAAAACCAAACACACACATTGGGTATCTTTTTCCCTCTCTCAGCTGGACACTCTCCTTGTCCTAGATGGCCACACAACAGGTCTGTGATGGCACAGACAAATGACAGGAATCGCAAGGGGGCTAAATCTGCTAAATCATCACAAACTAAAGACAGCCTTTGCTGTTTGCTCTAAGACTTTGGGAGTTTTCTCTTCACTTATTTTCTTCACCCGCTTCCATAATGAGATTGCAATCCTTCATTTTACATAATTATTTCACTCAGATAACCGATCGGCAGCTAAGTTTTGCAACAACAGCCACTTAGAAATGTGCCCACAAAAACATTTGCTGACTCGAGACAGATCTTGTAATTGAAAGTGTGAGTCTGTGTAGAAAATTGCATTCCTGAATCTGTAGGCTGCACGTTTCCTAGTCTAATAAACAAATCACAGGAATCTGGGAATTAAAATCCCTTTGGGACTATTATCAATGAAACAAATTGGCTAAACGCATTTATGAAGATAGCAACAGGCAGTTAACAGAAATTGCAACTAAGCTACTGCAAAAAGGCAAGGGAACAGTGACTTCTGGTGAGCCCGCTAATCTTTAGCAAATAAACAAGGCAACAGTGGATTGTCAACAAAGTCAAACTTATTTGAGGTGGGAATCCTACTCCACATTATAGTCCTTTGTCCTTTAATGCAAAAGGCACTTGTCCCACCCATAAAATTATCCTTAACCAGAGAATTTGAAGTATTCCTGGAGAAAACACCATCAAATACATTGGAGGGAACATTCCTCCTCTGGCAACCATCAAGTTATGTAAACTGTATGCAAAAACAAGGCCATTTATTTCCACCTACCTCTTCCATCTCAAAAGAGTCCTTCTGCGGCAGCATGAGATTCATTATGGATGGATTTGCTATGGGAGCACAGGGCTCTTTACCTGGCGATGACGTGGGAGGCCTTTGCGCCTGAGTGCTGCTTTCAGACTCACTAGAGGCGTTAGAATCGCTGCTAAGGTTGGGAGAGTCCAGAAGATGAGATTCCTCACACGGCCTGTGCTGGGAGCTTGCCAGTTTGCTGTACGGCACAGCGCTCTCCCGCGCATCACCAGTTCCAGTAGGAAGGTCTGCAGGTTTGTGCACGTCCGTAGTATTTGTCTGATAAGCAGCCATCTCCTCCCTTACGGTAGCCAACAAAGAGGGCGAGTCTTTCTTTTTAGAGTGTTTGGGCAATTTAGATTCATTTTTAGCATCATTTTCCTCACTGCCTAGTTCTGCAGGACTTTTCCCCTTGTCAACAGGTGACGGAGTCGAGCAGCCGCCGCCGTCGGCCTGCTGTGCACCACACAGGTTGAGCTTGGACAAGGTCTTCATCAACCGGCTGGCCGTGTTGCTACGGTTTAGAGGGGGAGGGCTGGGCGCCTCCTTGCTGGAGGACACCGAGTTCATGCTGCCAATTTTCTGTAGCGGAGTCCCAGAGACTTGAGAATATAAAGAAGAAAAGGCATTGGCCACAGTAGTAAGCACTTCAATCTGACGAAAGCGACCTGTGCAGGAACAAAGCAAAAGGCAGAGTTTATGAGAGTATCTGGTGTCACATCTCTGAACAGCTGACTCAGCTCTATGTGACAGCTCACAGGCAGCTCATATCTTCACATTTAAGACAGAATTTGCTTCACAAACTGTCCCTCATCCCAGACCAAATCTCCTTCTTATATGAGGGGTCGCCAAGATTGAGCACTATCTAGTCCTGTAACTTGCAAGAAATACAATAGTGTATTAAGGAACAGAAAAACCTCAGCAAGAGCTCTTGATAAACACACCTAAAGAGCAGCATGGAAAGCTTTCACATAACAAACAAAGGACACAGATATGCAACTTCACATTAATTTACACAGTGCTAGCAAGAATGAGGAAAGAGATCATTTAGATCAATTGCTCTTTCCATCTACAGCTACAACAGGACATTTCAGCTATGCCTGCATTTCAGAAACATTCATGACTGACCGCAGAAAGCTCCCAGCAAAGTCAAGGGAGACACTGGCACAGATTTTAACAACTACAGAACTAGGTCAGTGCTGAGCGCTCTCAAAAATCCCACCTGATACTGAGGAACACATTAAAAAGCCAGGTACTGCTATCTGTTTCAGGGCTTTAAAGCTACAGCAGCAGACAGGCTCAGAAGCAAGACATGAGAATGATACACAAGGGAAGGCATCGGGTCTGACAGGATGCCTTTCATTTCCCTCCCAGCTATAAATCCCTTTCCATCATCCCCAGCTGTACAACACTAATGGTCACTTCTTGCCATAATTAAAACCAAGCGTGATTTTTAATATGGATTTTGAATGGAAATTTGCCTTTACACTGTAAAGGCATTTTTGCCAGGACACTAGATATAGCCTTTCGTTTGAGGTTGTTTATATACTTTAAAATAAAGAAATAAATTAAACCTCACTTCAAAAACATACTTACTCGTTAAAGCAAAATTTGGATTTTCCACTTCCATGCGCTGCATTTGGGCATTCAGAAACACTTTGATGTCTATCCCTCTGGCAAATGATGATGAATTAAAAAATCTTGCTGGAATTTTTGAAGCAATATCTGGTTCATCTCTTCCAAACCCAAGGTTATAGAGCACTTCTTCTGGGTCTTCCTCATAAAGCTCCAGTAATTCAGAAACACTAAAATGAAAAGATGTTTACCATCCACTTATCTCCTTTTAGGACATGGTCCCCTCTGTCCAATTGCTAATTTAGCTCACTATCCAGCTTTGTCTGTTCAACTTTTGACTCCTACAGCTCTGTTGATTTTAGGAAATAATTCTGGAGATATCTGTATCTGAAATCTTAGTTCACACAACCACAGACGTCAGCCCAGCTGCATTTCCAAATGGATCCAGGCTTTTTGTATTTAAGGCAGATCACCTTATTCTGCAGATCATCATTTCTAAAATGGCATTAAAATTTCAGACATTTCTAAGGCTTAGGCCCGTTTTTAAGTATTTACTGCAAACACAACTGAAAACAAGTAACACTTCTTCAAGCAACCAACTGAAAATTCCCTTCTCGGCTACTAAATACAAAGCACATAAATCAACCCAAGTCTATTTAACTTAGGAACAGAAGTTTTGCCAGCAAAACAGTGCCAAATTCCACTGAACTGTGCCATGACCTTCAAAGCATAGTACTCTTTTACCTTGAAACAGTTGCACTGCTTTTTCCAGACCCTGTGGAGTTCATACTTCTCCCCTTCTGGTGAAACTGAAGCCTCCTCTCCTTCGCCAACATACCATTGCTGTCAAGACAAATGGAGAAGACCACTGTGATAAACCGGTTTCTTCCAGCAACTCAAGTCTTGGTCTCTGCGGAGAACAAAGTCTCCAATCCTGCTGAATTCCTCGTTCCCCGTTCAGCGTTATCTGGTTTATATTAGCCATGTCATTTATTGAAACAGAGTAACAAAAGCACACCCGGAGACGCTTCAGTTAAAATGTATGTATATTCTTAAGAAATGGGAGGCACATGCAAGCCAAGCAGCCCCTAATCTTCCCAGGGCTGCGCCTCCCGGCCAGCTTCCAGCCGCCCGCAACGAGGAAACCCAACCTCAGGCACAGCCTCCTTCCCTTCCTGCCCGGGAACCAGGACGCCCAGCCAGTTTCTTTCCCAATCCCAAACTCTTTCATCCCTGCATCTCTGGAAGCTGCTTCCCCATTAACCTGTACTCCGTTCTTGAACGCACCATTAATGACAACCTCTTCTTGGGACAGAATTCCCCAAGGGATTTTACTGTATAAATCCTAACTCAAAGAGCAGAACAGACACTAAGAAACACAGATCCCATTCTATGGAGTTTATCTCAGGAAGAACAGCAAAGGAGCTCTCTCTATAAAGCAGGAATCTCTTTGCCTCTTCCTCTCCAAGTTTTTCCTCCCTGCTCTCTGAAAGGTAAAACAACTTTTCCCTTGAAATTCCTGAAATGGCCAGGGATCAGTAAGCCAAAGAAAGAAGGTAAATCATACTAACCTACTTCAAAAACGTGCATTTTTCTCTCTGCTCAGAAGCTACAACAGGTCTGCCAGAAGAATAAAAATCTGCATTTCAGAGCGACTGCACTTGCGCTACCTCTAACTTCTCTTTTCCTCCTGAAAACTCACCTGAACAGAAAAAGGCGCCTCAGTCCTGAGGCAGCCTATGCCACCTCCACTGCACCCTTTCCCTCACTCACTCCAGTAGGAATAGTACTCCAAGTGAACAGAAAAGATGCTTACCATGCTTCCATCTGGGTATCGCTCCGTAGATGATTAGCTGTACAGAAAAAAGAGTAAGTTACAGACGGACCTCCTCAATATCACCCTGCTCATAACCTAAATGAAAAAGCAGCCGACAAGCACTTTTCTGAATACTACCATATGGATCAGATTTTTTCTCTTTCCAGATAAGATGACTGTCAAGAGTTTCTAGTATACGGCTGATGTAAAGATGATCTGGTTTATTCAGGCTCTGTCCAAAATAAAATCTCACATGGACATAAGTTTGCATTCTATCATTAATCATGTTAACTTGAAGTTTTACATGCTGTAAGTTAATAATTGTTACTCAGAGAGACAATTTAGTTTTTGCAATTTAAGACACGTTTACCAGCCGAAGGGTTTTTCCACAGACAGGAAAGGGGAGGAAGAAGAGAACACACGTAGACAGTTCAGCTAGGAGAAGAAAAAAAGCGTAAGAGATGAATCTGGCTCCCATGGCCAGGCACTGAGACTCTATCCTTCAGCCCTTAAATCATGACTGCTAGTTTTCAGCTTGGGGGCAGGCCCGATGTCTTTCAGCTGTGCAATTTCTAAATAGAAGTTACATGCAGGCACCCAGTCATCATTTTAGTGCACGGAGTACAAGTATTTCCCTGGAGTGGAGACACTTCAGCTCCACATATGAGCATCCCAGGCAGCGTGGTTCTTTTAGAAAATCCATATCCTGCCAAACCAGAGAGCTGAGCCTTTCCTTTAATTACCGGCTCCCTGAAGCAGCGACTCAACATTAACAAACTGGCCACAGGAGAGAGGCCAGGAGTGTATGTTACACCTGTGCTTGGCCCATAGGAGAAGTGGAGGACAAGTTGGAAGGGTCCTGCCAGGAAAACCCAGGACCTAAACCAGCTGTGCCACAGCAGAAGCATCAGAGAGCAAACCTGGAAACCTCAGCCCTTGTTGCTTCTCATGCAGAGACATCGCTAAGAAACTCAACTGCACAGGCTCAGAATCCACAGCACAAAACCCATTTCTCTATTTTCTTTTCTTCTGCTGGTGGCTGGTTTTAACAGCTAAACCACGGGCGTCCATGTTGCAGTAGCTTGTCCAACGCTGCCCATGACCCTGGTATGGGGCGGGCGGCTGGATTCCAGCAGCGCGGACGCGCGTCACCCGCGCGAGCTGAAGGGGCCGAGGCAGCACGGCAGGCAGCAGAGCCCCCAACGGCCCCGTCCTCCCCGCTGCTCTCCAGCAGGAAGCCGAGAGCAGCAGGCGCACCCATGGCTTTACACAGGAAAATTCTAGTGTTAAGACCCAAAAAGGAAGGAAATGACTTTCTACCTCAAAATCAGAAACACCTGATAACGATAGAGGAGGCAAAAGAATTGAGAAGAACAGAATTAGAGGTGGAGGTACATGATTTATTAAAAAGTACCTGCTCTTTTATTCTTGGTTACATACTCAGAGTTCAGATTATTTTAACAAAGAACTTCTATGAAACCTTTATACTGCAGGCAATCCAACAAGTAGAAAAGACTATCAGAAAGAAAATTTAATCCTATTTACTGCATTGCAGTAAGGGATTAATTTACTGCTTCTCCATCATTACCAGATCAAGGGCTTTATCAGATCAACTGCTTTCCTCACAGGTCTAGAGTCTTTAAAAATTAAAATTGTTTCCCACCCTTAAGCCCTGTGCCATTAGTTTGGCAACACTGGCAAGACTGCCACTATGTAAGTCTGACCTTTTTCAGGAGCTACAGTTCAAAAAAAAAAAAAAAAATCATTTCAATTTTAATTTTTTTTTTTTAAATAGCAAAAGAGACTTAAAGAAAGTCCCAAAACAGCCACATCTCCATCCCCTTAATAAAAAGGGAGGGGAAAGAGAAAGAAAGAAAGAAACACAAGGTGACTACTGACTGCAAAACTATCACTATATATATCAAGACTGATCAAAAAAATACTTACTCAGCTTTGGAATTTTTCACTTTTAAAAGCACTTAGTTCTTAATGGGTTTGCCTCTTGGCTGATATAATTCCCTTCCTGCTTTCAGAAGGCCGCACATGCCACTCCCCAGGGGTTCAATGGAAGTGAGGCATGTAGGACTGCCAGAATAACCCATGGACAAGAAGAACAAGCAGCCAAGACGAAAATAAAAAGCTTTCTCTCAGCTTCAACAAGTGCTATGGGCTATATTGCTGCTGCGTGTATTAAAAGTGAGCAGATGGAACAGAACTCAGGGCTGACTTTGACCCATGGGTTAGATCAGAATATTTAACAAAATCAATATTCCAATAAACCTAAGAAGCAAAACTTGAGCATTTTTGTAAGTGCTCCAAGCTGTTTTTATAACTAGCTTTACAAACTACCTTTGACCAAAAAGGAAATAATCTCTTTCAAAATAAAAATCAGAGGACTGAATATAGTTTTTTTTTTTTGCTAGAAAGAGTCATAATCCTACCACACCCACCTTCGGCTCCCAGGGATAAGTCATCTTCAAAACTTCCTCCATTTCTCACCAGCATGCCTGCAAAAGTACAGTCAGCAGCTCAACAACTATTACCTTGCAGAGTACTCTGCCCAGCAGCTCAAGTAAAGATATTAACAAGATGCTTCCAGTTCATTCAACAGGAACCAACTAGGCCATATTTATAAAACCTGCATCACTCATACACTGAAAAGTTACATTTGACACCATCGAAAACTTAATGTGCAAGAGAACAAATAATATACTGCTTTAGTTTCCTGCTCAGCAACTCCCAGGTCAAACTATGAGCAAATTAACTCTTAAGTGCAAACCTGGAGGTACTACCTGTACCTGTAGCTGCTGTTACATTATACTTCACACATCTTACCAGGGAGTTTTGGAGTTAAAAAAATGAGTTTAGATCAGCCATTCCCTTTTCTCCCCCTATACCAGGGTGAGACTTCAAGCAAAGACTCCAGACACAGCAAGTAATTTCTCTATGCCGTGTCACTACCTCCAAACTCTTGCTGTACTTTGAACTTTAGTGCTCAGTCCTGCTCAGATAGTAAAATTTTCAGGTGTGGCAACCTGAGTTATTAGACAGAGAGACTACGTAGCTCACTTTAGTTAGAACTAAAGTTACCAAGCTCCCCTTTCTGCTCATTTGGGAGTCTTTAATAAGGTTCACTGAACTCCAGGAAGACTTCATCAGGATCTATTTGCTCTTCCCAGTTTCTCTGTCACCGCCGCTTTGCCATGATAACAACTCACCAGTGCCGATGAGACTATGGCTGCCTGTGCCACTGATAAGGAACTGAAATCACAGATGAATGTACACGAAAGCACAATTCTCAATACCAGAAAAAGTTTCAGTAGGCAAAGCTTTTGCTTACCCTTCAACAGAGGATTGCTTTGCTCATCCAGGGAGGCTCCCAGAGGTGTTCTGAAACCACAGAAGAGATTAATACTCGTTTAAAAACTTGCTGCTTCATGTCCTTCTTTACAGTGTGCAAGAGGCTTGTGGTAGCAGCAGTTGTCCCTCCCTCCGCCCCCAGAAAGCACAAACATATGAGGACTGACAATAACTTCCTAAACAATCCTCAGCCCTCTGAACAAATACACCTCATAGGGGAAAAGAGCAACAACAAAACAGGCTAATGACTGCACTGCTGAGACACAAGCCAGTGGCAAAGTTTCAGAGCCAGCAGGCCTCTGTCAGGGAAAACACGGACCTCAGAGCAAACCACCTAGAGAAACAAGTATGGATTGCTGGAATGGATTAGTTCCACATCTTTTACATGACAGAAGCTGTCACCATTTTTCCCCCAATTTAAAACTCACTAGCATCAAGTTACCTCAGGCTTTGGAGAGCAGGGACAGAAAGCTGTATCTGCTGATCAGAAGCAAGATAAGAATCTTTACAGCTCTGTTCACTATTGCTTGCCAGGTCTGGCATTTTATAGATTCTTTACTTTAGCTCTTATTTGCATGATTTCTCCCAGTCTTATTCCTCGAAAGGCAGTGGATTTGCTGAATCTCATTGTCTCTAAAACCAGCAGCAGAGACCGCACCAGTGACAGGCCCAACCCCTTTAGGTGTTCGCACCGAATTTGTTGACACTAACCGAGTATTTCTACAGCTTGTCCCTCAGAGACCTGTTTAACCAAAGAGCTGTCACCAGTAAGTAGTGCAGCATAACTTTGAAAGCCCAAAATAAATTCAGAAATAAAACACTCAAAGAAGGGGAAAGCAGATGATTCATATGCCTATAAGTTTCACTTAGGGTTTTAATTAGACAAACATATAAACCTGCCCAAAGAACTCAATAAAGTAAATAGTGCTCTATTTACAGTATTTGTTTTGGTGCCACGGCCAAAATTAAGCAACTGAAGTTTGCATTTGCTGCTTTGGAACAGACCTTATATTTTTTTTTTCTCTGAAAATAGCTCACTGTTACCATTGCCTATGACACGCAACACGCGAACTTTGACAACAGCTCTTCTAAAAGCCCAGAAAATATACATGTTATAGCAAGATGGCAACTGTAAGAGCAAGAGCATCCAGGCAGGTGAACAGGCTCCCCGTGATTGGGAATAAACTTTGGAGAGACTTGGATCCACTGCATTTCTGTGTGCCTCTCAATTCAGGGTTTTAAACAAGTTGGCGTATATTGTCGAAACCTTTCATGGTACAACAAGCCTCAGCTTCTGAGGCAGCAACTCTGCCTGCTGTTTACTCGCTGGCTTTGATGGGCCCATTCCTCTTCTTTCCCCTTGCCTTCGCTGGTGCTATTTCACTCTCACTTTTTTGAGGCAGAAAGTTGCCGGCAGTGACTGTGACAGCCGCATCCCTGCAGCGGCTGGGAAAGAGCAGCAAAAGCAACCACTGAAGCTGGCATTTTCCCTCGGAAACCAAGTCTGTCACCTCCACAGCACGTTAGCAACTAGCAGAAAAGCAGCTCTCTTAACTATCCATCTGCTTCTGCATCCGTACACAATTGCTTAGCACTCCTCTCTCATGAAAAACTCACATGCAAGTACTACAGACCTCGTGAGTTTAAGCAAAGCAAGGAAGAAACAGTTGTCAAAAAAAAAAAAAAAAAAACACTCCAGGACAACAGCATGCAAGAGTTTACCTTTCTGCATAAGACTATTTGTCCACAGCAAGGCCTTCAAGGCAGCCTGTGCGGGTACTGGAGACCTCTCCACTCCGTGTCGCCCCCAAGGGAAAGGCCAGGGCTGCTGGAAGCTGCTGCCCAGCTACTACAGCAGGTTCTCCAGCACATCCCATATCCTGCATGAAACCACTCGGGAAAAACAGAGCAGGGATGTCCAGAGACCAGCTCTAAAAAGTACACTGGCCTGCCCCTGGACCTAGGAATCCTACAGCTCTCACTTACTGTCTCACACAGGCGATTCATTTATTTGTTACTGTATTTTAACATACACGGTATTAACATATCCCAATACAAGCATTCGAAAGAAGAGAGGCAGGCCCCTCTGCGTGGCCGGCACCCAGGCCCCACGGCGATGCGGGTGGCAGGACGGGACACGGCACTGGCACGAGCTCCAAGGATGCCCCTCGTGCAGAGCTCTGCCTGCTGGGCCAACAGACAGGACAAGGACTCTAAAATACCGGGCTCTAAAAGCAGTTTAAAACCTCAGCTTTTAAAGCTTGAGCTAAGCAGGAGAAATGTTTATTTTAAACTTCAAGAAAAAAAAAAAAAAAAAAAAAAAAAAAAAAAAAAAAAAAAAAAAACTCCTCTTTCTGAGGCATTTCAAGAACTCATTTCCTGTACATTCTATAGGAGATAGTTCCTAAATGCCTCCAACACTCCCCGTATTACTGGGAGCATCCAAACGTCCTTAATTAGAATAGTAAGTGCCACGCCAGAATTGATGATAAAAAACATCTCTTTTTCTGTCCATATTATATGGGCCCTTTTGTTTCCTATGCTAGCCTTTTAAAAGTTAAAGATAAAAATTTCCGCAGACTTTCCTACTACTTCAAACAGCTTTTCAAAATACTGGGGAGAGAAACAAATGCTTTTCTCAAAAGGATGGGACTCCCAAAAGATGAATGAAGCAGAAGCTTTGGGCAACATCAGACATTCCCTAACCCTCTGTAATTATCGCTAGTGTGCAGCGACTTGCTTTTGGTTGCTTTTTTTTCTAAATACAAGTCTACCAAATACTGAGGGGCGTTAGGAACTCCCCTTCCTCTTGCAAAACAGATGTGAAACGGAGATGCCAAGAAATTACAGCCCCAACCTGCTAACGTGAACATTAGAGGACAACTAGTAATTCTTTTTCTTCCAAATTACAGTACTGTTGATGCTTTTGGAAACAAAGAAATAAGTCTTATAACCAGACCGGTTACACAGTGAGTGAGTGCTAACTTCTGTTCTACTGCCCACTCAAAACAGAAAATGAGATTTCAAGCATGCAAATTTTCTTCCAAGGTACATTTCACAAAAGCTTATGTAAATCAGACAAAATGGGAATAATCCTTTTTTAGAAAATCTCTAATAGAGAAAATACTTGATTTTAGTAACTGAACAACCCTTTGTGGGGATGGTTCTATTCCGCAACAGAGCGAACTCAAAAGGATCTGGTGGGTGCAATGGACCAGAAACAGAAGACTGAGTCTGCATATGTTGCAATCAAAACTTCCCAGCAAAAAAAAACAATTTATTAAAAAAACAATAATTTTAAGGGAAAACAATGGCTTTAAATTTTCACAGTGACTGCTCTTTTTAATGGCTATCTTTTAAGCAATGCAATATAACATGCTTGGGATTGTTCTGACATCTTTTGCCACGTCCTCTTTCCCTACATACACTGTTAGCACGAGACAATTCAGTGAGTTCATTCTGATTGACAATCACTTTATAGCAGTGCAAGCTGAATAATCATTTCATATACCAGCTACTGCTCATATATATATTTACATAAAAACATCCAACTTCAACTGCTTGCGGTTTTAAAACGCAAGGGACTGTGCACTACTTTGAGAAGCTGAGATCCTACCTGCCACAGGTATCAACGTATTCTGTATGTTACGGAGTCACGGGCTAATTGAAGTTTGGATTGCACACTGCTGCCAGCTAGCCCCAGGGTAGAGCAACACAACATATATAATAATTGTACTTTTCTTTCCCCTTGGGTTCCTCAAAGCTACCTTACCAAATTTCCTTAATGGTAATTAAAGTAAAATTTAGGATAAAAAAAAGGTAAATTTCATTCTCTTAGCAAAACAGAAGATTCTTCTGAAAACTTTTACAAGAGTGCTGCTATACTTTAAAGGTATTCTGTGGAAAGGCCACAAAGGGTTTTGCATCCTTTAACTAATGTTTGATTTCCTCACTTGCGAAATAAAGGAATCTTATTTTACCCTCTATTTCCCTATTTTGTCAGTCAACTGCAAACACATTCCACAGAGGTGTTCGGTGTATTTGTCATGGAAACGCATGAATAAAGTGGCAAGTGTGGGATTATTATTTAAGATTTCTGACCACTTGTTAGCTCCGTGTGCTGTCCCTTTGCACTTGCTGTCCCTTTATCTCTCACCGGAGCGGCGAGGATGACGGGGTCCGGGAACCTTCTGGACAAAAGTGCTGCGGACACAGAGAAGCGGCACAGCAGACGAGGAGGAATCTCTCTTTCTCACAGGACTCTTCCCCTTTTTCTTCTTCCCCCCCTCCCCATTCAGAAAAAAAAACAAATTTCTCATAAATCACCACATCTGTAAGGCTCATATTTAAGAATATGCTTCGTCAGACGAAGAGCACACCAGGCTCCAAGTAAGTTTGGGAAGAAATCTCCACCCGTGTCAGTGTTCTGGAGGAAACCGGGGCTGCTGGGGGGCACGGCAGGATTTGGAGGCTCTCGCTGCCATGGCCCCCTGCCCAGCGGGCCCGGTGGGGAGCACGGGCCGGGCAGCGGGTGCCGCTCGCTGCGGGCGCTGCCATCAGCTCCGCCACTTACTGGATCAGAAGATCTCCAAAGCGCAGCTAATCCAGGAGGAAAGTTTTGTCTCAAAGCAGCCGCTCCCGGGAAAAGGAAACCAGAAGCACCGAGCAGGGGAGGTCTGGGAATTGCACCAGTGGGAAGACCGGTTGCTCACTGCCTTCCCAAGGCGAGACAGGAGCACAACGGCGGCAGCTGCTTTTATAGGAATGAGGATGGGGAAGCGGCGTGTGCGGCGCGCGCATCCCCCCCCTCCTTGCGGCAGCTCCCGGACGGAGCGACGGGCGCCACAGCCCCGCGGGCAGCGCGGGACACGGCCGGCCCGCGGG
>VZSV01000050.1:1865562-1915495 GCA_013398735.1 Nothocercus julius | reverse complement strand
CCTTATTTTTAAGGCATCAATTTCTAAACCAAATGAATTCCACACCTTTGGTGAAACTTGCCTTTTTTCCCCAGAAACATCTTACCTAAAGAAATACATATATAAAAAAAAAAAGACACACACACACACACACAAAAACCCCACAACTCTCAAGAACCATCTTACATAGTAACCGGCCAACCCCCTTGGCTAGAAAATTTAAATCCAGAAAAAAATAGAAGAAACAGCTGCACTAGCTGAAAAGCAACTTGGTAGTTCAGCAGCCGAACCAAGAGGGCGCAGGAACATGCCATGTTGCAGCCGCCCCAGAGCCAAGGCCTGTTCCTTCCCAGTGCGGCTGTGTGACCAGCTTTATCGCTGCGGATTCTAGAGGGCATCTGCAGCAATTCCCAGCAAGGTGTGGGGCCTTGCGATAACAGGCTATCGCTGCTGTACGTTTTCCGGACTAGGAGGTGTTTGCTTATACCCTCTCCTCCCTCATTCCAGGCAGTACAGTACATCCTCACCTGTTTCTTCATGTGCTTCTGCATTGAAATATCTGCATCGTTTAGATTAAGCAACTTGTAGCTACAGTCCTTTCCATCTTTTTGTTTGTTTTTATGATTTTGGTCAGACAAAAAAGCGTATGTTTTTCTCATGTTTGAAATCCAATAATCCTTCCCATACTGGAAGCCAGGAAGAATCCTTTTCCCGTGCTTTACAGCTCAAACTCTACCCAGCAAAAGGTCTGGAACTATAGATTGCATATGAAGACTATGGGAAGAATTGCCATCACTTTCTTTTCAATGTCTCTTCTGAAGATCTCACAGTGGATATTTCTCTCTTCTACATCTAGTGGATCAAGAAAATCTTAAAACTAAGCCTCATCCATGAGGAGAGGGGGGAAAAAAAAAATCTTTGCTATTGTTGTGCTTATCTGCCTTTATTTTGGGTTCAAGCAGAGGATTGATTTCTGTCACCATTAAAAATAAACGCCAGGGGACTCTAAGAATAGACTCCAGGGGACATCTGAAGCTGTTCACTTAAGTAAAAATTAATAACAAATATACATACAGTTACTTTCTGCTATATTTCTGTTTGCAGACGGTCAATGCAATACCCTGAAGAATGGTTATTGAAGAGGTATTTAGAAAATTCTTGAATCTGTAGCCTAAGAATAAATAGTACCTATGAATCCAGAAACTGCTTGACCCAACATGCTTTAGTCAAAGTTGTATCAAAGTAATTATAAAACCTGATTAAACAAGGCTTCATTCCCACATGCAGCTCCACCTTATTGCCTTGGCAAAGCCATAAAGCAGTAGCACCCTTTCATAGGTTTTCACAAAAGGCATTAAAAATTAATAAAAATAGAATGAAGGAGTTGATTTCCAACATACTGCTGTTTAAGGAATCAATGATGATGAGTGGCGCTTACAAAAAAATAAAATAAAAACTACCCAAAACCCACATAACTGGCTTAACTTAAGGAAGTAGAGTCAGTGCAACCACCCAAACCACCCCAGTAACGTTCTCCAGCCAGGTGAAAGAACTGCTTTTCTTCCCAAAAGGTCCTAGATCTCTCAGTAACAAATTACTAAAGCATTCCCATTTCTGAAGTCAACTAGAAAAGAAAGAAAATTGTCCTAAACACAGGTGACTTTTTTCCAAAGCTTCTAGGCTATAGCCTTCTGCACGTCTTCTATGCATTAGGTTATTGAAATAACAATACTTTTTATCTCTTATCTTGAATATTATATTGTATACTGCCAGCCTACTGTTTGCTAGAAAAATAAATTCTAAGCTTTCAATGGTGAGGGCTGCGATCCAAACTCCTATTCATCCGTAGACAAGCTGTATGGGTTTTTGGAAATTGAGACAATTGAAATAAGGTATATAAACTCAGTCTTTGATCCTCCATGAGGGACCATCTGATCTAGTTTTAATTGTATTCCAGCTCCTTACCCACTTCTGGAAAAAAAGTCCACAGCAAAAATTCATTCACTCCTATCCTTTACAAGTTTTCCAACAACCACCCACAACAGTATTTCACCCTACTAGGAGAGGCTATAGAGTTGCCCTACCAAATGGGAAAGAGTTGGATTCATTTTCTTCCACATATTGTTCAAATCCCAGCCCAAACATTTTCCCCTTGCTCTTGTAATAGTGGGGAAGGACAACACAAGGTCTTCTACTTTATGCATGGAATTCTTCCCAGCAGAGCAGTTTGAGGGCAAGAAAAACAAAAACAGAACTGAAATATGTTAGTTTAATTTTCTGAGTATTTAAAACTGGTCCTATACTTGTAACAGTGATGATTCCTTTAAATGCCTCTTTATATAGAGGATACACCATTCAGTGGTCATGGTTTTTCATGGAATTATGGCATCCCAGTGAGGTGGCAAATAAAAATCTGATTGGTATTACTCCAGAGTAAGAGAATTAAGGGCGGGCTCCTTCAGTTGCAAACAGAACTGACTATATCACCATGGGGTCTTTTCTGTGCCAAAGATCTTAAAGAACAAAGCAGCTCCCCCCATTTGGTCGTTCTCCCTACAATAACAAAGTTAGCATGCTGTGGTGATAACCACAGTGCTCTGTATGCTCAGGAAGAGATGACATGGCATTGAAAGGAAAATGCCAACCCCTTCTTTTTCCAAATCCAGAAGAAAAGAGAAATGCATTTTAATCATTAACTCTGATTAGCTATCACAGTACCCGAGAAATTGCCATATGGAACATATACCAAGATAGTTTCTAGTCTTAATGACCTAGGGCTTTCCAAGAAAAAAATTGTGTCCAATGCAAACTAATATCAAAGTGGCCTTGCTTTCCCTTCCAGGAGCTACAATACATCAGCCATGCAGGAGCAGGTGATGTACAGTCAGTATGTCTACCAAAGCATACTGAGAGTTACGGAGAGGAGCAAGCCTTTGGAAAGAATAAGATTTCAAGAAGTGGCAGACTTGAAGGAGAAATTCCAGCTATGTTACCCTCCCACTTTAATTTCTTCTCAACAAAACGCTGTTGTGTTGACTGTGTTTTCAGACACACTCAGTGTCAGGATGCAAAGCATGAAGAACTTACTTCACCCTTTAATTATCCTAACCCAGCTGTCCCCAAGCCAGGAAGACAGCTTAGATACCCTTCACAAATCATGCGCACATAGGAAAAGAAAAAAGAGCCACATAAACACCAGGGGTAGTACCTTAAAAAGCTGGTCTGAGTTAGTCTTAATTTTCAAATTTTCCATCAGTAATTTTTATATTAATTCTTAGATCTGGATACTACTTTTCTGATTGTAGACAGATTTTTTTTTTATTCCTTCCTCAGAGCTATTATAGGTAATGATACATTTACATGAAAGCACCAGGACTAAAATAAAGGAACTGATTGCCTGTGAAACTGTGCCACCAATCTGAGCTCTGAACACACAGAGAAAATGTGTCCTCAGACATGACCTTTGTGGCCTAAGCTAAGAAAGGGGCTACCACAGGCCTAGAAAGTACAGGTATGAAGTGACTTGTGCACTTTTGGTTAACAGAGGTGCATGGATGGACACAAATGGACCCAAACTCCATCAATTACGCTCTGAGCTAACTGAGTGTGCGAGGAGCCACACAGGTCCTGTCAGTTATGCTAACTACAAGAGTTCACCATTTTCTTCAACCTTCCCACACAAAACCAACAGAAGAGCAGTACTTCTCTCTCTCTCTCTGCAAAGTGACAGATTATTTTAGAAGAGAGCTAGTAAAATGGATATCACAGAAAAACCAATGTCGTGAGGTTGACTCTACTAAAGAGACATCTTATATAGCCAGACTCATGATTGCAAGGGCAATGTTAGCCTGAAGTGACAGAATGCTGAATTCATTAATAAATCATGTCAAACACTTGTCTCTTAATAATCATTATCTGAAAAAAACCTAAAAAGTAGAATAGCCCAGTCCTCAAATTTTCACATGCAGAGAGATAATTCCACACAAATAAAAACTGAACAAAGCAGCAGCAGTCTGACTTTCTCCCCACCCCAGTGATCTCTTACCTCTCATCTCCCTGCAGCAAAGCTGCTTGAGTCCATCTTCTGGGGTTGGAAATCCCATGCCACTTGAAGCTTGGGTAAATATGAACATGGTTTCTGCTCTTATTTCTATCAGACTGTTTCGTGCTGTTTTGTTTAGGTAGTTTAAACAGCTGTTTTGTTTAGGTGGCTTAAAGAGTTGTGCAACCTTTATTACAGCTTGTTAATTTAGAATTGAGATTGCAGCATGTGGTTCCTTTCAGATATGCGCAACCTAAAATAACATCAGAAAAAAAATATCCTTCAAGAAGCTTGAGGTCATTTGTTTAAAGTTTGATGAGAATCAGGATCCTGGGAGCTTTGGCTTTGTTATGGAGTGGGTGAGAAGTTTCTTATTTATTACCTTGCAAGGGTGCATTCTGCAGCTGTACACCACTAGCAAAACCACTATAAAAATAACCTTGCCACATGATAATTACAGAGAAAACTCTTGCCACAAAATTTACAGCTGCATGTAACATGCCTAGGAGGAGGGATGATTGCAGTAAGAACAGCTACTGAAACAGGATGGCCTTAAAAAAAAAAGAGCTAACAACAAGATCCTTCATAGCATGAAGAAAATGCAGCTTTACCTACCATGAATAAAGCATGGTGAAGGGAAAAGTGCCACAGAAATGATATGGAGAAAGAGGGATTTCTCAGAAGATTATGGTGCAAAAGCTCTTCCCCAATGGGCTTTGCCCTAACTGAGGGGCTGAGCACCAGTGCACACAAATGTGTGCTGAAGCAGAGGCAGAAGGGACATTACAGGGTGTAGAACTGGCAGATAAAGCAAAGCAACAGGTGTCTCTGAAGTGTATTAGCTTATTTTGAGGGAAAATATGGTATTACCTGTACCAGCCTTTACATCATTGGTAATTTTGTTGCACATCACTGTGTCTCTTACCAGCCTTTCATTAAGAGCTGTAAGGGCTTCAGTACAATTTTATTATTAAAAAAAGCAACTTCATCCTACATAATTGATAGAGACAGGATAGGTCCTCAAGACACTGTGTTGGCCCCAAGCAAGATACATGGCTGTTACTCATGGCATGAGCAACAAGTGCATGAAGAGGATTAAAAAAGGAGAGGGGATCTTTGAACAGCGTTCCCTTCCTTGTCTGGGCAGCTGACTTCAGCTTCAGGACGGCAAGTGACAGGAGAACAAGCACATTCCAGAAGTTTCATGAGCAAAACATTAAAAGGCTTTCCCTTTAATGGCTGTAGGGTGAATGTATTACTTCCAGTCACTCATAAGCTATTTTTACCCTCATGTATAGACATCACATCTCTCTTTCAACCCAGACCTTTGGAGCTCTTCCCAGAGTTGTGAAGACAACAAGGACATTACACTTAAATTTAGCTACTGTAGATTAAAGTTGGATATTTTTGATTCTCAGGAAGGGATACTTTGAAACCATAACAGCAGCGGGCTGCTTAAAAATTACTTTGTCTAGATGGAAAACTAGTGAACATTTGAATTTCCATTCTAATATAAAGGGCATATTTCCCTCTTTGCCTGTTTTGACTATCAGATTGCTGAGTCACAGGAAACTACTGATAATTTAACCCAGTAACTCACCCAGAACATTTAAAAAAAGAAAAAAATGCTTTTTGAAGAGTTAACTGCCTGTGTCTGGTGACCCAAGAAGGGAATGGAATTTCAGCTGAGCAGTTCAGTACCTTGGAATGGAAAGAAGGAATATAGCATACAGACAGCACAAAAGAGCAATAAAGTATTGATAAAAAGGAAGTGCAATGATATTTTCAGGCAGAAATTTATTGCTCAGAGAACTGTTGAGCTGCAGTGTTTATCTCTACAAACTGCCAAGAACGCTCTTCCGCTGTATAGTGAGTAATTAGATTTTCTCTTGCAAATTGTACCATCTCCCATGTCTACTGTTTTACAAACCCTAACTCACATTGCAGCATGGCTTATTTAAGCACTAGGTGACAGGCCCTGATGCTTGTAGGATGGCTGCTTTGCTTAATGGTACAACTGATGGCTCAGCTAAGAGCAGCATTTGCAAGACTGCTTACATCCCCTGTACAGCACCAAGTGTCCACACACCTGGAGTTAGGATTTGCAGCATCCAAAAAGGAGAAGGCTTGAAGCTTGAGAAAGCTTCAGATCACAACACCACCAAAGGACTAAATCATAGAATAAAGTTATGGCTTAGATGTGCTTTGGAATGAGATGTGGGCATCTATTCCTTGAGGAATAATGAGCTTACTGCTAATACCACCACAACAACACAGGGTCAAGTGATAGTCCTGGGAGCTGTTTTGCACAAGCATCAGACCACTGCTTTGCTACTGCTCACATAAAACATAGGAGCAGCTCCAGGGATATCAGCCAGAGACAAGATGTCCACATGCCCCTGGAGGAAATATCATGAGGTGAGACCACAGTAACAGGCTCTTTCTGGCCCCACGGAGCTTCTGTCGGTCACTACGGCTGCTCTTCAAGAAGAGGCTCATGCTCCAGAGCCAAAGCAGTTCCCTGTCCGGAGGGGCAAGGTGGCTGCCAGCTCTCCTGAGCTGCGACAGGTGCTGAGCTCCTTCCTCGCTTCCTGTAGCAAGTGCAACAGCCTCCGAGTTTTCTGCAATGATGCTCCCTCCCACAACCTACTATTGCTTGCAGCCACAGGGGCTGCAAGTTCTGGGCTTTTTGCTGAGCTCATTTTATCCATCCTGCCTTAGTTACACTGAACAAGTCAAGCACTGCAGGTGGGATCTGCATGAGGACAGCCAGAAGGCTTTTCAAGGAACAGGGTGCAGAGAGGCTTAGCCACGTCTGCAACACCTCAGGCAGCCCTGAGCAGCTCCAGGAGCCTGCACAGCTCTTCTAGCAGGAGCACAGGTGCCTTGGGCCCCAGCATCTGAGCAGCAAGGCAGGGCTTTTTGTGATCTGTGCTCATGCATACATGACTACATTGTACTTCCATTTGCACTTTAGTCACCTGGATTCTTTTCAAACTCTGGCCTGAAGCTTTCTAATACAAAGTCCATTAATCATATTAATAGTTCAGATGACTCTACGATTATTCTTGGATTAATTCATCATGATCCAAGGGATTTGCTACAAACAGCTACACAGAGAAAAACCTCACTTAATCATTCCCTGAGGAAGCATAGCTTCCCCAAAAGGCATGAAGGGACAGGGAGAGGCAGAGACTGCCATGCTTTCCACTAGGCCACCTGGAAGAGATCACTAAAGAAGATTGGAATCCTATTCAAACCTAGCACACCCAAAGGAAGCTTCTCTTGTCATAGATCTGAAACCCAAGTAGCTGCACACTCACCAGCAGCCAGTGCAAGCTCTTGCCCTTCTCCAAGCATGCAGCCAGCCAGACACAAGCGTCCAGGCACAGCAAGGGCTGGCTGCTGCCTCCGGATTGCGGAGACCAGGACAACAACACACCGAGCAGCCCCACAGTACCTGAGCAAGGGAGCAGAGCTGGTTCGGGGCTGGAAGCCACGGCCACCCAGAGCCCACACCACCTGGCACATCCACAGCAACGGGACAGAACCATGGCCAGGCAGAAACATCAGACAGAACCACAGTGACAAAGCAGGACACACATCACAAGAGCCCCAATCAAACTACCACAGACAGCCCCAAGTGTGAGCTTAAATACAGCCCAGGCAAGGCTGGGTAGAGGCCTCAGGTGGGGATGCTCAAGGCTGTTAAAGTCTGAGTGCCCTCAGGCCCCAGCATTTGCAAGGATTAGCACTGCCTCTAAGAGGAGGGCTGTGATTCCTGTTGACATGAGGCAGGTTTGACATGACTGAATGTCAATACAGGAGATGAGGAGCTCAGCTGCAAGCATTTGGCAGCCTCAGTGTCACCCTATGGCACATCTCCAGAGTGGACTTCAGCTAAAGGGCCACAGGCTCCACTACTGGCCTCATTCAGTTGTTTCAGTTCTTCACAATAAATCTCCCACAAGTATTTTGAGGTAGTTCAGAGCTGCAAGGCTACTCAGTACTACAGTTCCCAGAAAAACAATCATTGGGTCAGTCCATAAACAAAAAAGGATGCCTATAGACACCCGAGCGCACTTTAAAAAATTTAAAAAAGATCATAACCTGAAGTGAGTAACTGAGCCACTTTTCTAAGGAAAAGAGGATATGAGGAAAGGTTGATGGCTCAGGAAAGAAAAGCAGGACTCCTTCCTTAGAGCTAACAGCTCTTGGAGAATTGGGGCAGATGAAGGGACCGAATTAACCTGAAAATCAGGTAGTTCAGGAAGATCCTGTCCCTTGGCCAGCCCCTAGGGCCTTGGAGGAGAGAACATGGAATAGACTTGCAAAGCTAGAGAGGCATAAGGAAATACCCTGAGCAGCCCACAGGCATCCTGGAAATGGGGATGGAGGGAGGCACGAATGATTGACAAAAATGATGACTGCATTTTAATAAAAAAATGAATGAATAAAATTCAGTTCCAAAGCAGGCTATTATTAAAAAACAATATTTTAAAAATCACATTTTTTACCCATCCCATTAAACTTCCTTAACTCATGAAGCTAATCATGATTCTTAACTCATACAACTAATGAGCCAAAGATCCAGGATTTCCTGGCCCAGTACACCGGAACTGCCCCAGGATGGCTGGCACTGGGAGCAGCCTGGCAGGGGGCAGCCGCACTGCGGCTCCCTGGCTACTCCCGGCGCCTGGCAGCCGGCCGGGCTCGTTTCGTTATTGCATTGCTAGTCTGCCGAACCTTCCTCTGTAGAAAGAATTTAAACTATCTCTTTCCTTCTTTTCATCCTGAAAATCTAATTCCCTTTCCTGAAGGTATAAAGCCATTGCAGAACAAAAAGAAAAAGCTTCTCTTGCAGTATTGGACATGTCTGGCCCCAGCTCCTACCTAGCAGTGCTCTCTGTCCATGAGCAGTCCTGGGTTCGAGCCATCGCTCTCCAAGGTCGCTAAGTTACCAGAACAGAGACTTCCGAAACCCTCCAAGAAAACACGGGGACACTGAGACCATAAGCATAACACCCTGCATGCTCTCAGAAAATGATCTGTTTCTTGGCAACAGGAAAAACAATCTCTCAATTAACTCACCCAAACTAGTCCACATCTGCTGTTAAAACATTGCAGGAAAAATATTTGAGCCCTTACCGATAATGAAATTACACAGAGCAGAGATTAGATTGTTCATTTGGAAGCCAATCTGATTAATAGGCTGCACATTGTTTTTACCCTTCCTAAAACCATTGATTCAGTAGCTTCATTCGCTGTCCCTTCCATCCTCAGTGTGTCCTCCTTGCTACCCCTGCTCTAGCAGCTCTTGCTGCTGAGTTATGAAAAAGAAAGGAAAAAATAATGCTTAAAAAAACACTAATTAAACCATGGTGGAGTTATTAGAACATTGATTAGAATATATTCTATTATTCCAATGAAAGTCATTAAGGCAATAGCTTAAAATTGCTTGAAATTGAGGTTCATTCTGGCAAGTGCACATTGTTTCATTTTCAGTGGCTCTGTTTTTGCAGAGAGTATCCTACGTTTCTCAGGCTTGTGCTTCTGTTTCTCACACTTGTGAAATGTTAACATTTATTATTAAACACTTGTGTTATGTTTTACAGCCTCTTTGCCTGCAAAACAGTCACCATTAGTTTCAGGCAAAGTGCAAGAGATTCAAAGATCGTTACTTAACAGTGAAATAAAGAGGTAAATAATATGGGGTCAAAGGAAAAGCAATCCCAGCGCAGTCCCGAGAACACCCGAATTCCTCCACAAGCAGGATGGCGACCGAGGCAGAATTGTGGGCGCCACGCAGCTCTGTACCAAGCAACCAACCTCCGATGTTTTTCAGATGCCATTTAATACAAGAGTAGCTTGTGCCTTAAAAATAACTATTGCTTTCTGCATCACCCCTTTTGGAGAGGGAACCGGAGAATCCATCGATCACAAATAGGTGGCTTTTGCAGGGCACGATTTAATGAGGCTGCTTGCCTTTCCTATTGATCATCTTCACACACTTGCGTTCTGCTGAATGACAAACATAGGGCAGGGGAAATTCAACACTGAAATCTGCAGACTCTCTGGGACAATATTTGTTTAACAGCCTGCCGAACCCTGGAAGTAACAGCAAAGGGCATTATGTAAGAAAATCCTGTAACCCAAACAGATAATATTCTGGTTAATATCACAGGGAGACTCTACTTGCTTAAAACACTGGTTGTTATAAGAAAACAATGTTCTGCTGAGGATCCACAGCACAGAACTATTTGTTCAGTCCAAAGATACAAAAGCCTGAAAATGTTCAATAAGTCAAATACAGACAAATATGGGATTATCTTTCAAAAAAAGAAACACACATACAATACAGCAGCTTACTTGTTCTTACTTCATCTTTTGAAAAAAATATTACTGGAATGATAGATTGTATGCTAGCTTGTTCCAGCTTTCCTCAAAGAAAAATTTAAAATTGAACACAAAAATAAACTTGGAACTGACAAATGCAGCAAATGCAGCCCTGGATAAAGACTTGACATTGAAAAGTAAAGCTAATTGAGCTGTATTTCTTAGGATGAGTAAATGAAATTTCACCTCATGATTGCCTTATGATACTAAATGAAAAACAAACTATTATTTTTAATCTTCATAAGGAAGTTTTGATGAGCATTAAGTAAGAAGAAAGCTCATGGTCTGATGAACAGATCTGTTTTGGTACATTACCAGACATTTTTAATTAAAATCTGAAGTTGGCCAATAGACTAATAGGGCTTTAAAAAGTGGCCTTGTAAGTTGCAGATTTGGTTGAGGGTTGCCAGGGATACTTTTAAAGCAACAGTAAAGAATTACAGTTGCAAAATAAGTCATAAAACATTCAATGCATTACTAATGCTATTTATTCATTCCAGATAAATAACATTTCAGATAATTATCCAAACTGCAAATAGTAATAATTCAATAAAATCTGTGCAACAATTTTTTTTTTAATTTCTGCACACATGGCCTCAGAGTACACATGGAGAATGGCTTGTAGAAAATCAAGTAGATAACAGCACTCTTGGTAAAAATATAGAATCTTCTAAAAACATTACAAGGTACACTTGCAACAATTAAGCTTCTAAATTTCTATCAAAAAGAGAAGTTCATTTAGTTTTGTGCTCAGTATCTCAATTTCTCCAACAGAACGGATCTGCGTCACATTGTTATTGATCCTGGGTTTAAGACCAAGTCCTTGATTTCAAAGCTTCTAGTTGGTTGAACTTCAAGTATTACATAGTATTATATAGAAAATATAAGGGTGGGCAATCCTATTCACAGAGGGCAAGGCCAGCGATAAACTTCATACAATAAAGGCAGTGGTAGCTGCCAACAGTCAGGCTGGACAAGTAAGGAAAGTGGAAAAAAAAGTCCTAAACAGAAGGGTAGGGAGCATCTTTCTCATTAACCTTAAAGCTCCCTGGGGTTGTCTTTGTGATTTAGCCTAGGAAATAAGATTAGGGCTGGAACTGCTCGGTTGCCATTTGCTTTCCAAGCTTCAGGAATATGGCAATAATCCTGAAGCTCAAAATACCAGTGCATCAAGAAGAAACACAAGCAGACACCAGAAGAAGGACAGGCAAAAGCACTAAAAGCATTCCCTTCTCTCTTTAATCTCCGTTCATAAAGGTAGCTTTACTAAGGCAGTCTTTTCCTCTCAGATTAGATATTTCTATTTCATTCCACTAGTCATTTTAGGCAATGGATTTTGCCTAATCTGTGCTTGACTTCTTGAAGAGAAAAAAAGGAAAGTGTGTCAAACCATCTTGTTTTAAGCTTCTGCCCTGCTCCCTTTCAAAGGTAGCTCTTCCCCAGAGCATAGGTAGGGCTACATGGAAGGATTTCTGTGCACACCCCAACCAGAAGTTCAAAGATACAGCCTGATTACAGGCAGCCGGCTGGGGAGTATTCAAACATTTCACCATTCACAAAATGTCTTTTCTCAGTGGGTCTATTTGACAGGCACAACTTGGAAACCTTGATTGACTTGACAGCCAAGATTGACTTGACAGAAGCCCATCCACCTCATTCGCTAAATAACTTTCACTCCTCCGTGCCAGAGGATATCCATCTAAGCAGGCTTGGGTGAGGAGAAGAGAGCATGGCCCTTGCTGGGTGCCAGCCTGGCTCACTGGTGTTGCCAGTCTTCACTGTCCAGCACAAGATGGCAAAAGCTTTCAAGTCTTGCCTTGTAGGCACTCTAGTAACAAAGAACAAAAATATTTTTATTTCCTTCTCATAAATATTTCACTGGAAAGAAATTAGTCATCTTGATACTAAATAACATTCTGTATTTATAGGACAGAGAAACAAAAAAATCAATATTAACATTTTCTCAACAGAAATGAAAGAACAAGGCTCTGACATGATTTTTAAAACTTAACTGAAAGCACTGAAACCTTTGAAATTAATATCACATTCATGATGGGATTTTTGGATTCCTGCAAAAAAAATGAAAATCAATCAGAACCATAGTATTTTGTGTGAGGAAGGTCAAAACACAGTAACTGACCAAGTGTAAGTGTCAAAGCAGGCAGAGCTAGAGGACACAGGCCCCAATGTTCCCATCATTAGAAGACATCTTTGTGCTTAGGAGTTGTCTTTCCCTTTCATTCTACAGTTTTCCTCCTTGGTGGTGAAAACAAGGAGAAGGGATGCACAGTTTGCACACAGCTGCAAAGGACATTAGTGGGAAAGCTCCAGATGAAGAACTTGTTTTCGTGACACCGGAGTTTCCAGTTAAGTTTATTTAAGGTAATAATGTAGCCACTGATGAAGGCAACTTCCCTGCCAACAGCCAAGTCGGTGTTATACATACAGCACAAGGCTTTCTAGCACTGGTAAAGTGTTGTTTCATTTTATGATACATTTTTATGCAGCCACCATGCCAGCTGATGCGCTTTCGCACATGGATGCTCCAGCACAAGTGAAAATACAATAAAAACAGCACATATTATTCTTGGCTTATTCTTTACAGTAGGATGAAGCCACTGAGGGCAATTTCACACCATCGTTGCTGTTCACACTGGGTGCCAATCCTTGAGGCTGACCAGCTCACATCTGAATGTCATGTGTCCTGCACTCTGATGCAACTTACCCTCTGGTCCACACTTAAACAGATCAGAAAGCCTTGGTCTCTGCCCATGCTGAGACCTGTTTAGCTTGCTCCAGAGCATATCTTGGGTGCACACATATCCAGAACAAACAGCTCAGAGGGACTTGGATTCCTCCATGAAAGAGGATCCTGCCAACATAACCCCACAATTCACCCCAAGCTTTTTCAAGTTCTTCTGCCTAGTATTACAGCTTAGAGAGCAGTTTCACAGATAGTCTAACAGATAAAAACACAGTCCAAGACCTAATTCCTTTTCAAACTTTTTAAACCAAGCTAATTCCTCTATGGAACCAGGTTTTCTTTGCTATGTAGAGGCAGTGAAAAGCTCACCAAGCTCAGACTGTGTCCAAGTAACCAGCAGCTCTGTAAAGTGACAGGAGTAGCTATTCTGTGTAGGACTGCAGCACTTGTTCTCTAATTAAAGCAAATTTACTTAGCATATCTTATATGCTACTACTCAGATTTTAGCTTTACATTTCTGATATCAGCCTAACATGCTCCAGGTTCTACTAAAATATATATCTTTAATGAATTGCATCTGGTTTCAATGTACAGCACCAGAAACCCAATTAACAGTGTGGCACTCACATACACAGGAGGATTTTTTCCCTGTTTTCTAGCTTACCACACTTGACAAAGTCCATACAAGGCTCCTAAATGCCAGTTCACCCCCAATGCTGCACAGCATTCCCCCACACCAAGTATTTCTCTGGCATGAGCTACTCTAGTGTTTGCTTTTGACACATTCTTCTATTTTTTCTAGATCTTGAGATATAAAAATGAAGTGCTTAAATGTTCTTAAATAAAGACTCCCATGTTATCACAGGCCATTCTCCATCGCTTACAATCTGCAGCATTCCCACAACAGAAGCAATTTGTTCATCTTACACTGCAAGGTTGGTATAAATTCAACAGTTTCTTCAGTTTCAAAACCCAAAAGCAGAACCACCACCTCCCTAAAACAGGTTCAGAATAAAAGTCAAAAGGGATCCAAGCACCATACAGTGAACTCTTTGGAGAAAAGATTCTTATCCTGCATCAAATCACTACAAACATCTGTTGCATAGCCCATACGAAAAACAAATAGTCTTCCTAGACTACTTTCATTGTTTTTAATTCAAAGAGGCTTGTTTTTCTCCATTTTGTCTTGGAGAAACCAGTAACAAACACCCACTAAAAGCCTTCATCAGTCCAAATCACAGTGTTTTTAGAGTACTAATACAATCTCAACACTTTCCCAGTGACAGATTTCTGGTGTGTAATTCAGGTCTGTACAAAATAAATCTGCCTGAAATTTCTTTCAGGAGTTCAGTGGTTTACAGAGGCCATGGAGGAGGAACACAGAAAAGTCTAGGTTGGAAGGAAGCTCTGGACCAGCCCATCCAAAGTTCATTTGGAAGCAAGGCCTTAGCTTAAGTTATTCAGTGCCCTGGAAGCTGAATATTGCCTGTGAAAGAAAAATCCACCACTTCTCTGGGCTGCCTACCTCAATGTCTAGTTGTTCCTATGCAATATCCAGAGCAAATTCCCCCAAAGCACCTGGTGCACATTGCCTCATGTCCTGATACTGTGCATCTTTGTGAAAAGGGTATCTGCCTCTTCTTTAAAACTTCCTTTGAGGCTTTAGAAGATTATGATTAGCTCCTCCAAGCCTTCTCATCCCAAGGCTGAACACACACAGTTCCTTCAACCTTTCCTCATACACCAGTCCTTCAATTCTCTGATCACCTCAGTGGCCCTTCCTTGGGCCTTTTTCAATTTTTTTTTTTTTAATACCTCAAGGGGCAAAAGTTGAACTCAAGTGCCACACAGAGTGGAATAACCATATCCTTTGATCATTTTTCCCAAAAGAGTAACTATTCCACACTAATGCATGAGCATGTGCCCAGGGGACTTAGAAAATATCTTCTGAGGTCACGGTCTCCTCAGAGCTATCTTGAGACTGGTGGGCAGAGCAGTGGGAGCTGGTGGCAGCAGCACTGCAGGGGGCCCGGGCGGTTTGGGCTCCTCTCCCAGGCAGGCAGTCACGCAAGGAGCAGCCTTGTCAGTGTCCGCCTCTCCCCACTCAGCAACCACACGCAGCTCCCGCCAGCAGCTGCCTCTGAGACCACTGCGATAGCAATACAAAAGGAAGGCAAAACATAGCAGTTCAAACTTTCAAAACAAACACCCCACACCTCCCATTTTTATCTGGCATGGCTACAAAAGCTCTCACGTAACAGCCACAGCTGTGGTGACTACCCAGCAAGGTGAACCTCCAGGAGGCCAGAGGACCTGTCCAGATAGCAGCTCTCAGCAGCCGGCAGGAGCTAAGGGAAGGCTGAAACATGGTGCTTTCTGCAGGTTACATGGTTACTTCCGCTGAAAGGAGCTGTATTTGGCTCAAGAGCCTCGTTCAGTGCATTCCTCCCATTCCTTTCCCTCCTGCTTTGCAGGTTGCTGTCAGAAACCACTCCACAGGATGTTAGAAATCACCTTCCTGCCTTCTGTCACTTAAGGTCCTGTTGGGATAAGCTGACCCGCACTCCAAGGATACCAGAGAAACCAAGCGGCAGCTGCCAAAGCGTGGCTTCCTGGAGCACCTTTTATAGCCCACGTTACGAAACTACTCACAGTCATGGATTTCTGCCCTTGCTGTGTCCTCAGCTGGCATCTGCAAGTCCATAACCAGCTATGCTCCTCTGCAGGAAGGCTGTGCAGCTGTAGCCATGTGAGCAAGAGTCCAGCTGATTAAGCCAGTACTTGCAGCTAAACTGCAAGATGAGCCAAGAGGAAGAGGCTGGTGTCCAGGACTGCCATCCACAAGCGTGGGGAGGAGAGCAGCTGGATTGTCACACAGGGTCTCTGTGCAAGGATGACATCTCCAAGGGTCCCAACAGCCACTGTGACCTGGGGAGGATCAGGGCTCCCTGGCCTGGGTGGCAAGAGGAAAGCAACAGCTTCCAGCTGCCAGAGCAGCAAAGCACCCTCTGAACTTAATACTCCACTAAAAGCATGCCTTAAAGGCATCTCATCCACAGAAATGAAACTACTGTTTTCTATCATCTTTAACAGGAAAAAGATTAAGAAATACATTTTTGGGCATCAGCTCCTTATTTAGGGGATCATTAATTACAACTCATAGGGGAACTGAAAAGTAACACTCAAGTGGACAGATAGGACAATCAGGCCACAGCTTCTTCCTGTGTTGGTGCAATATGAAAACCCAGATGACTGCAGTATTTTGCTATACTTGCAATCCACACAAAATGGATTTGAAAATATTTAGCCAATAATTAACCATACTCTAACAAAAACTAGTAATGTAAACAATCCCCCCCACACATATATTTAGAACAACTCCAGCAGACTGTGGGATAACACACCAGGCTCTGCCAGGGATTCAACCCCATCTTCGGGTGCAACAGGCAGAGATCAAGCAGCACTTCAGCAGCTCCCCAGAAGCCACCCCCCATCTGCACCACTTCACATTGGCTGCCGTGTGGGCAAGAAGCCCCCCAGGCGACAACCATGAAGATCCAAGCCCCAGGAGCCCGGCAGCAGCCGCGGCGGCAGCGACGAGAGCGGCGGGGCAGGGCTGAGCTCGCGGCTGAGATCACGGCGGGGCAGGGCCCGCAGGCAGCCGGCAGACACCCTCCCTCCCCTCGCGCTGTCCGCGCGTCAGGCGCTTCCTCCCAAGCTCTCCGGGATGAAGCAGCTATTCCGCTGCACAGTCAGCAACGTATATATTTTTTCTCTCTGCTTTTGCTTCCAACCGAGTATTTCTATGGAACTGCTGCCCTTATCCATTTTAATACTGACTTTAATCAACTTGCTGAATGTTTGCTTCTGATTCTCCCAGAACTACATTTTTAAAAAAAAAGACAAGTCTAAAAAGGGAAAGAAAAAATTAAAGAGAGAAGATTTTGTTTTCATACTTATTCAATGGTATTCAAGGCAAAACTGAAGATGAAAGACTATGGGCATTTTTAAAGCAAGTTTTTAACCACAAAGTTACAAAAAATTATGAGAGGACTGCTAAAGGTCAACATGTTAGAACCAAATTCCAGTCTGTTAGTGATACATTATGCTTCAAAAAAACCCACATATTTAACATCTGTTTTCTTTATAAGAGAGCATTAGTAAGACCAAGCAAGTCATAGCCTCGCTCTACACTTACCTCACATTTTGAAAGGACAAATCTGTCCCTCCCTAGAAGCAGAACTAGACTCAAACCTGGCCTCGCTGGACCTGCTTGCTGCTGTGATGCTTTCAAGTTGTCTGGACACAGACATTACCCAAAAAAATCACTGTGACCCAGCAAAACAGGAAGCAGGGCTGGAGACAAGCCGGCTCTGCTTCTTGTCATGTTCACTCGGCAGTTTTCAGCCTTTTTTTTTCCTTCATCAGGAGCAGATTTCTCTGACATAGCTGGCAAACAACTTCTCCCCCCAAACTGGTGGCCAATAGCAGAAGGAATAAAAAACACATATTGCCAAAATCTCTGCAATTAATGTTACAGAAAGCAACTGTTGCTCCCCAGCATGTTCTCAACATGCTTCTCTAGCATCATCTGTTTGTTTTTGAGGGATCAGCACATGAAATATGGAGACATCTGGATGCCTGCAGGTCATCACGGCTGAGGACAGACTGCACAGCAGAGCAGTGTCCAGCTTGGCCTTGGGACCAGCCCCTCTGACGAAAACCCAGGACAAGCAGGACGCGCGTGCTGCACGTCCCCCCTGTCCTGCCAGCATGATCCTGCTTCCTCACCGCACGCAAACCTCTGCCAGGGGCCGCACGTCAGGCAGCCGTCAGTCCTGGCCTCAGGTATGGAGCCCTTTGCAGGGGACCAGGCAGAGACAGGGATCAAGAAGTATTTGCTATCGTGTTTTAAAGCTTCCCCAGCACAATGAGAAGGAACACAAAACAGGAACATCCAGAGATCATAACTGTGACCATCACAAGTACAACGTTTCTTTATAAAAAGAGTGTCATGTCGCTTGTTTCCTTTATCCTTCCCCCATTCTGAGCACCATATTGCTTCAATGCAGACAATTTTTAAAATGAAGGGTAAAACTGGGTTTAGTATAGGAGAAAATTGTCCTTATTGAGGTGTCTTTTGTATTGCCTGTTTCAATTTGGGATTTTGTGATTTGAGAGAAGTGAACCTCAGTTTCCCCACATGCAGCAGGTATTTACTTACCTCTGCAAAGAGTTAGGCAGCTAACAAGGTGATTTTTGTAATAAGTGTGGAGGTCTACAGCTAAAATATTGACTTTCTGAACAAAAAACAACTATGCAGTGTTTTAAGAAAAAAGGCAAAGAACTGAAGTATGAAGTAGCACAGTAAAACAGAGGAACAAGTGAAGAGTAAAAAAAGATAGAACTTCATTTGAGAACCGAGAGAAAACAAAAAACAGATGAGGAAGAAAAGAGAAAGAGGGAAGAACCAAGATTTGAGACAGTGCTTGGGCAAGGACAGAGGAGATATAGGACTACACACAGTTGCCCATACCTTGGATCCTGGAGGATGGGGCTGACTTCATTGCTTAATCACAGGGATTGTCTAAATTTAGTGGAGCAAAGGCTACAAATTCATAAAATTGTGCAATTCCTTTAAAAAATAGTTACTGTTTATTCTATCCAAACCTGAATTGCTTCCACACTGCACGCACATTGAGCGAATGTAAAACAGCCTCCTTGGTGCCTGAAACTTCCTCGTGCATTTGCATTGTTCTGTACAATACACTGCTTTGTTTCTCCCTACCATGGAAGAGACAGTTAAACCCCCCCACTCCTAAATAAAATTAACATTTTTCAGTAAGCTAAGCATAAGAAAAAAACAAACTATGTGATACCACGTTAGTTTTTTTGCTTTTGGGTTAAAAGCTTAATGAATGTAAAGCTAAACTAATGTAAAGCTAAAGATATTACAAAATTTAGGTAGAAAATAATGGCCCAGGAGTAGACAGAAACCAGAGCTTTCAGAAAGAAGCCCACAAAGGCAGCCCTGGCCCAGCTCACCTGACAGTCACATGTTCAAATCACAGGTCAGCAGTGACTGAGAGTTACTGCCATTGCAGGGACTATTTAGCCCCTTCCAAAAAGGAGCACTGACTTTTTTAGGCCAATTCCCAACAGATAGGTGTTTTCACTACTAGTAATGAAAGCAAAGCTTTGAGAAGAAGAAAGGTTGGACTCTCCTTTACCCCCTTTGCCTCAGGGTTGAAGCCTGTTTGGAAGGCAGGACCCAGAAGCAAGAGCCATTGAGCCCATGATCCAGAGAAAGCTAATGAAATGCTGCTGAAAGGACCTAACTCCTTTGATATTACAATAGTGGAGTTCAGATTCATGACCTTTGAAGAGAAATCCATCTGGAGACCTGTTACTTTCACACAAATGAGACAATTATAAGGGATAGCCCTTTCCTTTATCCCTTAAGGAAGTTCCAAGCTTAGTTAGCAACATCAGTTATCCCTATGGCAACAGACAGAGATATAAACACAGGATTATAATATTCAACAGAGGATCAAGAAGAGGAAGAAATAGGACTTGAAGAGAAAAGTACCTGGAAATACTGCAAAAATGTGCAAGGTTACTAATTTTCTTAAAATACATATTCCTTCTTGCTCTCTACAGAAACTATGCACTGCATCTTTGGTGAGACTTTGAAATCAGAGCCAGAAGCTCATTTTATTTTTGCAGCAGGCATAGCAGAGCCAGCTGAACAGTGCCTAATTCAGCAGTTCAGACCATGGCACAGATGTTTGAGGTGGGGCAAGACCACCAGCATGGGTTGCTCTAAACATCAATACCACACAGCTACAGCTATAGCATCTCACAGAACAGAGATTTAGATAGCATATACTTTTATTCTGCAAACATTGCAATAGATGTGGGTTTTCAAGGGCACACTTACAAGTGAGTTCCTAATTCCCACAGACTTTAGCACGCCAAGAGATCAGAACAGATCTTTGAGGGCAAGCACAAATGTTGCCATCCTTGCTGTTGGTCCCAGTGCAATGCACCAAACTGGCTCAAGCTCCACACAGTTGGTGAGGATTTCCTCCCTTTTCTCCCATGTTGTCTGTGGGGAGCCACCTGAGCAGCTGCCCCCAGGACTCATCTGCCTGCAGCCCTGCCATGGCCTCCAGCACTGGGACCATCCAGGAGAACCAGCTAGGACCCAAGAGTTCAAGCAACACCAGCAGCACCCACAGCAGCACATGCCTCCTGCACCAAACATGCATGGCCAGAGCTAGGCTGCAGTCCCTTCCCTTCAGGCTGGGTTGGGTGCACCTCCCTAAGCTGCCCCAGCACCTTCACATTGCCCTAATTTCCTAGGAACATCTGTCTCACTGGATCCCAGCCACAGGAAGGAAGGATTTGTTTGCTTTTAATCACCACCCTCCTTCACTCCAGGCACATACTTGAACATGAATTGAGAAAGTGAAAAAGGGGAAAGCCCAGACAGAGCAGAGCCTCCCCACCCTCATTTCTCCAGGCACAGGCTTCACCTGGGGCTGGGAAAGCAGGAAAACCCAGTCTGCATAGAGACTAGCAACATGCCTGGGAACGTGCAACCCAATGGGCAGGAAGGTCTGGAGAGACACAGGCATGCAGGGAGCTCACAGCAAGTGAGAGCTAGGCAGCCCATAATAAAAAAAGAAAGAAAGAAAAGCTTCAAGCCCTCATTGCTCAACCTGGGCATGCTGGGAGAGATCAGTCAGACACAAGCTAGTTAGGATCATTGGTCCTGGGCCATAAGCACTGAGATCAGGAAATCCTTCATTTAGAGGAGAAAGAAATGCAAAAGACACTTAAAGCTAAAAATGTCTGCTGTCAGCTACAGACCTAAGAAGTCACTAGGCAGTGAGGAAGCCAAACAGAAGAGATATTGGTAAAATAACTGCAGTAATGTGGCATGGAAGAAGGTCATAGCCTGTCTTCTGAAACTTAAAAAAAAAAAATTTTGCACCCAATGCATTAGACCAGGCAGGACTCAAGGCACAAGGTCCTCTCCTCTTCCCTCAGCATCTTTTGCCTAAAGAGATCCTGTACATCTGGGATACCGGTAATACTCTCAACCATGGAACAGCTTTTCTTTACAAAAAGCCCCCAGAAAAGGTCTCCTTTTGCTGCTGCACCCTCAGGATGCTGTGCAGAGAGGGACATGGGCAACAGCAAGAGGGCTGGCAGAGCCCAGAGCCACTGGGGAGTTAGCGGTGACAGTTCTCATTTGTAAGACTTACAAAATTTAATCTAACACTTTGCACATAAATCAGAGACAGATTTACTGTACAATTGTTACTTGATCTACAGCCTTCACATTCTTCCCCTATTAAAACAGCACCCATTGCCAGTAGGAAAAGACACCAGAAGGGATGACTTTATTTTCCTGTTCTTTCCCCAAGTGGAAGCTGCCATAACATTTAACCTTTGCTCCACTCCACCAACACACACCCCACCCGCTCCCACACCCCAGATATGGGTGCAGATAAGGAGGGCTCGGGCTGGCGGCTTCCTGGACATGAGTCACCGCTCTGAGTCAGCCTTTGTGTGCAGGGAACCTGGAAGGCTCCAAACACTTTGTTGACTTTGGCAAAGCCCTTTCTTGTGTGTAAATTGTTTTACCCTCAGAGCAACATCACTTCAGGTCTGAAAATAGCTCCTGGGATGCAAACGGTAAGAGAGCGACCAAGGACTCTCATAGTGGACTCTCTGCATAGCACAGAGCGCTACACTTGATCTACACAAGATCTACTGTAAGCACTAAGGGTTCAAGCAACTCATAGCCACAGTTCCTGTCCTCCCTGCCTTATAAGCAGAGCATACCACTGTTTATGGTTATGGATAGTCATCTCTGGAGTAGCTTGACATGGCTCTGGTCCTTCCAGCTCTGACCAGGACCTCTTCACCTCCTGGGTCAACTACCAGCTTCCCATGACCAGGAACATCATCTCCTGGGTCATCATCTACTTCCCATTTCCCAATGGCAGCTGAAATTAAACAGCATCAGTTCCAGTCCCACATAAAGAAGCCAACCTCCTCCATGAGCTGCCCTCATGCATTTCTTGTAGAAATGTCAGATTAAGCTGTCAAGGTGCCTCAGTATTGACTCAGGAGCTTAACACCAGGAGATCCAGACCAGAGAAGTATTTCGATAAGCAAGACTTTGTCACTCCTCATTCAAGACAAGCTGGAAGTGAGAGAATCTCTGGCAAATCCAGCACTCAGGAATCCACATGCAGTCTCTGCCTAGTCCTTCTCTGTCTCCACAGATCAGCACTTTGTATTTATATAGAACCAAATTCCTTCATTCTTGGCAGAGAAAAGCACCCATGTTTTCATTAACATGTTTAAACATTACATCAGCTGCTCGTCTCAAACATTCATCTACATCATCTACTTCTGTGCCTACTTCTGTATCTGTTTTATAAAACCTTTAATTAAATTCATCATGCTTTAATATATGTTATTTTAAATTGCTTCTGCAATCATATTTCAGATTTCTTTTGATCTGTTATAGCAGTTCTAAGCTACAATCCTTCCCTTCATGTCTGTTTGGATAAACACCTTTGCTTGGGCCAGATTCATTAGCATTTTAATTATTTTCTCACACTAGGACTTCTCTCCCATATCCCTCCTTTGCAAATTAGACTTTCTTCTAGATTAATTTCTATCTTCATCACAATGTATTTATGCATGACCGTATAAAGTAAAAATAGGAAAGTTACGTGTAAAAAGTGCAATTAGTTGCTGTACTTCCTTTTAGAGTGTAACTATTGTTAAAGAAATTATACCAAGGAAATTGTTTTTAGTATTCTTTAGTATGATTTTTGCATGATAAAGCAAAGAAACCTGAAACATGCCAAAGAACATAAGAGCAATTAAGATATCAACTGTAAAAGATTTTTAAAGCTTACTTGAAAGAGTTCAGATAAAATCTGATACATTAAAACTTGAAATTTCTACAATTTTAACCTGCTAGATGTGTGGTGGGACATAGGAAATTGTTTCTGTACTCTTCTCCACAGGTATCCCTAAAAGCAAGTAGCTTTTAATTGAAGAAAAAATATATAAAAAATTCACAGCACTGCATAGCTTTCCGTTCATTTTTAACTCTCATTTCAAAATTATTTATTTTTAATCCCTTTTTAAAGTGTGCAGCCATTGCAAAGTGAAATCTTGCTGCTAACCAGAGATGCCTTCCTCCCTGCCCCAGGCTAGCTGGCCAACCCAAATAATTGCTTTGCTCACAGCTAAATCCTGCACACAGATGACTCCAATGATTTACTGTGATTCAGGTATAGGTTCTTAGTCTCCTTTAATGATAAAAGGAGAAAAAAATAGCTTTCAGCTTTTGTGTTTAAACCACATTGATTCATAGTTGTGATGCAGCAAGAACATGCTCATCATCAGCTTTGTGGGTCAGCTACAAATGCCACCTTTGTGTCACCACATGAAGAGCAGCACCATTAAGCTGTGCTCTAGGAAAAACACCAACACTAATATTGACTCTGGAACAAAAAAAATAAAATAAAAAAGCAGGCATCTTTAGCCTTACGGAGCAAGACTGAAGGCAAAGGTCCCTGTCTCCATGTCAGAGGAGAAAGCTACAGGAGGGATGGGGACAGACCTACCCATGCCACACTGACTTTTCAATACGTTGACTTCTCTTTGGATTTAATGGCAAAAGAAAGCCCCTGTAAGCAATGAGCAATGTCCTTATGCAGGGTAGCAAACAGCTTTGTGTCTGCACAGTGAAGTTTTGGCCCATCAGCGCTAAGGTGGCACTGCCAGGCAGGGACAGTGCTCTAAGCTCACCACACTCCTTTCAGAGTAAATTGAAATGTTAATGGTGGAAAAAAATGGGAAAAAAATTGAACTGCAGTTCTCACTAGCTCACCAGAAGTGGGAACAATAAATCACTTTGCTGTCTTTGCAGCAAAGAGACTGTTTTCAAATAAATCAGAATTAACTTCAAGTGGGTTATTTAAGCATCATCAAAACATATATTGCCCAACTGGTTTTCCCAGTAAGACAAGCTTTCAGCTTGTTTCTTATCGAGGAGAACAATTTTCCTAGCATGAAGCTTTCCCACATGCATTCAAAATCCACCTGCTTTCCTTACTGCCAACATCATGGGAGCAATACAAGTGTTGCATCACCTTGGGGTTCTCAGAGGCAGGTATCACCCAGCTGAACCCTCCCGCGATAGAGCAAGCAAGATTTGCTATCACAGGTCTGGGGCTGCAATCTGGCCCAAATTGACTGGGAGCAGAAATCCTGCTCTGCTGAGGTCCCTCTCCTATAATCAGTTGCCTCAAGCATTGCCACCAATTCTCTATAAAGAATTGACATAAGAGGGCAGACAGATTTGCTTGGAGATCCCCAAAGCCTTATGGATGAGGCATCTAAAAAGGGGCATTTCCAAATCTAAGCCCACAGCCAGATTACAGAGGACACAAAAAAACCACACACCCCCCTTTCACCAGCTTATGGCAAAATGAAGTTTACAGGAGCACCAAACTGCCTTAGGCATCTTGCTAGGTGGTATATTAGGCTCACTCTAGGGAGTTCTCTGAAAAAAAGTGCATGCATCCTGATTATTTAGCATTTTCCATGTAATTCATTTCCAAAGACATTTAAAAAAAATCAAAATATGATTAGCTCACTACATGTGTTTTTGCAAAAGAACATCCAGGGCTTCTTTCAGGCAGGTAACAAGATGTTTTTACAATTCTGCCACTTGCTTCTCAACAAGAATTTCTCTCATTCATACACCCAAAGGCAATATTCCCTCTGGAAAAGGGAAAAGAGCTAAAGAAAGGCTGAGAGGGAGGAGAGCAGCAGCCTATTTTCACTGCAATCAGTGGTGTCCACCAGCAGGAGGTACAGCCTTTACAGTCAGCTAGAGGAAGCCAGAGTGTGGGAACCGTGTGGGCTCCGCATGCAAACAAGCTTTCAGAGTCATTCCGAGTCTATTCCTAGCTGGAATAGGATACAAGAGCACCAGAAGAGGTGTAACCTACTTAACATCCCACAGATGGCAAGCCCCTTCCAGCCTCACGTGCTGCTCAAGTCGCCCAAGTCTGCTCGGGGCTCTGCGTATCTGGTGAGCACCAGGAGCGATACCAGCTCCCTGCCCTACTTAAGCCTTCAGAGTTGGGTGGAACAGCTGATTTGGCAGCAGCTTCATGTTGCATAAATGCAGGTCACCAAACAAGCCCCCAGGAGGATGCAACAGGTATTTACAAAAATAACCCACCAGAAAGTAACACATGATCCCACATTTACCTTGAGCTGCGTGTAATAGAGAAACAGGGACACATCACTGACCTAACCGGTGTGTTAAAGCCTCACAGGGGCAATGAGTGGTAGCTTTTGGTATAGGGAAGGAGGGAGGGAGGCAAAAGGAGGAATCGCTGAAGGAAAGATGAAAAATATTCAAGAGTAGGGAAAGGAATCAGGGTAAAAATTGGAATGCAAAAAGAAAAAGTCGGAACTGAAAGCTGTCCCAAGAGCAAATTTCCTTAGCAATAGTGAATACAAGAATGTGCTAATAAGCCACACTGGAAGGTGAGCCTTCCAACAGATTTGAGGCATTCATGTTTCTGCCCAGGAAAAGATTTTGGTCCTGAAAGCACCTGAGGCATCTCAGCAGTGAGAGGCTATCAAGGACAGTTTCTTCCAAGTACTTGCACTCAATTGCAAGTGTATCCAAAAGTCCTAAAGTTTTGTCCGTTATCCATGGAAGCCTACCTCCTGCCAACACCTCAGAGTACTAGACATTCTAGCCAATGTGTCTAACCAGCCAGCTGAGATGGGAATTGCTGTGGCAGAAGGAGCAGAGGCTGCCTGGCCCCTGAGGGGCTGTGCCCTGCCAGCCCTGGGCTGGGGGGTCTCTTCCACAAAGAAGTAGTCAACCCAAGAATGTGTAAAGCAGATATGTTTAAAGCATCAAATACGTGGTTTTTTTCCAGCTCTTCACTCTTTTCCTGGCAGAAAAAAATGGTACAGAAAATCACTTGGTTTATATTTTTTACATCTCCAGAGTAATTTTTCAGACCATTGCTACTGCCATCTGAAGACATTTCCCTCTAATACACATTAGAAATTTCACAGTATCATCATGCTAACAAGGGGTCTCTTACTAACTGCCAAAGCATCCCCACTGCCAGCAAGCAATCCTTGAAATCATTCCATAGTATTGATGTGTATGCAGCACCCTTAAACTGTTCAGATTTTTCACCAAGCAATCACAAGTCCTCTTGTGCACAGTCCATAAGAGATACATCATTACAGCTACGATAATTTTCACCTAAAAGCACTCAGCAGATTGTTTACTGCATGAGTTTACTGCATGAAATAAGCCCTTAACTTAAAAATCTCGGCTGCAATATTCTGAAGTATTATACCTTAAAAAAAGCACAGAATAAGAGCACCCGCTCATTCAGACCTTTACCTTCACTGTTTGTTGCAGTACATTGTTAACAAACAATAGGGAGGTTTGCAAATATTTTTGTTCAAGTCCTTTGTGATAAAAATAACTCCATTCACATTGAAGTCTGAGAGTATTCACATTCCTCCTCCCCAAAACACACATGTATTTGAGCAAGCCTTGCTGTCCTTTAAGCTTTCCCCCATCAAAGCACTGCCAAGGACATAAGTGATAGAGCTGAAAGAATAAGCTCGCTGTTTGACACGCACGCACAGCCAAAGTGAAAATTAGGCCTTGTGTTTGATGCTGGGGCTGCACTACAATGATGCAGTAGTTCCTTTCCAACTATTTATGACGAGCAGTATGTACTATTGACCAGTGAATGCACAATAATAATGTAATTAGCTTTCACTTAAACAATTACCTAGTTGTCACTTCCTATCTGAATGCAGGAAGCAGCAAAGATTGAGGGCAAAGGGCTGGAATCACAGGGCTCACTGCTAGGAGCTGCATTAACCCTGTATGTGTACATTTTCAGATACAGCAAGCAGTCATATGCAGCCTGTAACAGCACTAGAAGAAAATATTCCTACACTCATTAGCACTTGTGAAGTTCCCAATAAACCCAGACTGAGTTGGAGGGTATGAACCTCTTGTCCTGCCTCAACACAGATTATCCACCAGCTCCTGCTTACTGGGATCATTCAGAGCAAGCCCCAGTATTCCTAGAAAATCAAGGAGCTCATTCCTCGCCTTCCCAAAGCTAATTTCCAACTGGAAAGACCCAGTTTTCTACTGTACTTACAGCAAAACCCATGACTGATGCACCACCAGTTATCCCAACCACTGGTACTGGGGTAGCCAGTTCAGTTCCAACATCACCCATTTCCTATTCATGTTTTTACTAACTTTTTTATAGAGAAGGAAACCAACTATCTTTAGATAGAACTGATCTACCTTTAAATGCTTTGTCTAAAAGCTACTCTAGTGTAGCTGGAAAGGGAAAAAACACATCCTTAATTGATATAAGCATATTAAGAATCAATGTCACATCAGTGAAACACTCATGCAGCCCAGATATGATTATACAGGCTACATACAACCTTGTGAATAGAGAACTGGTTAAAGTTTTCTAGGAAGAAAATTTCTTGGGGCTGATCCAAAAGAAACATTAAGACCATTCAGTAAATTGAAAAATTTATCCTCAGCCCTAGTAGACCTTTTGCTTGCAGGCGTTGCGTGCGGAGGCAAGGAGCACTTGCATCCAAGGGGACAGGCACAGGAAGACTTTGTGCATCAACCACAGCAGCAAAGACGGGAAGCAGACTTGACACTTCCCAGTGCAGCAGAAAGTGCTGTTAACATGAGGGGAAATAGCAACCCAAGAACTTTTCTTCCAGAATCAGAAAGGAGACCTTTTCCTGCAGAGGAGCACGTGCTAACAGAAGGCATCTGAAAATCCGTTCAGTGAGTTGCTCCTCCGCCAGTTTGGGGCTGGGGCACTCCCAGCTCCCCAGGCAGGCCACGCAGAAAAGGGCGATTTAGTCCCACATGAACCACAGGTACACATGTTTTTTTTCTACTTTTGGAAACAACAAAAGCCCTTCAAAATTCCTTTTCTAAAACCCTAAATCCTAAATTGTGATCACTTAGTACAGTAGTGACAAGCCTTGGAAATTTAGAGGATAAAATTATGGTGCAAATCAAGGATTACAGCTTCTAATTTCCCCATGTTAGATTGCAGAGCATAGTTCCTTATTGTTTTAATTTAGAGGCAAGATTAGTACCAACCGCATTTAGGTTCTTGCCCTTGCTCAAATAAAGTTATATAATGTTTCAGGAAATGAGTTCAAGTAAAAAATAACAACCTCTCTCACATGAAGTTAGATGCTCAGAAAAGATTCTGGTTTGTCACTTCTGGAATCTTATGTTTATTCAAGGCAGACAGAGAACAGGGAGTGAAAAGCAGAAATCTGCAACTGCAATAACAAAGGACCAGCCTAAGGTTTAAAGTTATTTTCAAGCCTTCTCGGTTGTTAAAATCCTGCAATGTTGCAAGCCAGATGTCACTTAAATAGTAGTAAGTTTTCCTCTGATGACACTTGTCTACTAACATCTGTGGCAACTGCTACAAATTAATCTTTTGGAGACAGAAGTATTATTGTTCAGGCATTTTAAGCATAATATTAAAAATACATCTGAAAAGAATAATCATGTTCCTGACAGAGCCATACCGCATCTCTGGGCGTTTCAGGATATGTGACTAACCACTAAGATACAAGAAGTGGCAGCTACAGGGAGTACAACACAAGCACCCAGCATCATTGTTTTTGGAATTAGTGTTTATCAGTTTTCCATGAATCACCAACTGCACTTCAAATACCACTGTTTATATCCTTCAACAGACTATAAATATATCCAGTTTATTTAGTTGTTCCAAGGAAAGCTGTGAAGAGGGTGACATTTGTTCTTAATATACCACAGTGATGAAGAGTTCCTACAGGACTAAAACACCACATTTTTTCCTACATGTGAATGACAATTCCCCTGTATGCTGTCACACCTTCTTCTGACAGCAGAGCCTTATCAGTCTCCAAAAACACTCCTTAAGTTGCTTTGGCTAGACTTTTTTCCTCCTTTTTCCTAATGACTACATCTTACCATCTCCTATGCAGGTTATACTGGTTTGTGCTCTAACTACTGTTTTACCTCCAAAGCTCAGTAAGATCACTAGGCCAAGAGCACACAAAGTTCAAATTGGTATAAATCCTTCTCAGTAAACAGAGCTATAAGTTTCTGTTGATATTTCACAAACACGATTTGCCTTCCCCTTAAGGCTGTGTTCAGGCCAGGGGAACTTTTCCTGCAAGGGAGAGTAGTGAACAGGCTTGTCTGGCATCACACAGTAAGACCAATCCCTACAGCTCTTGGTATCCTTTCCTATACCACATTCTCACAGGGAAAGAAGCTGATATTACAACTAGAGATTCAAACTAGAGATCAACATAACTCAGGAGCTGCTTAGTAAAGAATACTTTCTTATATACTGGGATGAACTTGAAAGCCACACAAATTCACTGCATTCAAGCATAAAAAGTAACCCAAGAATGAACTTGAAATAATATATTGTTTTTATGATATCATAAGGAAGGGAAATCAAATGTTTATTCAGAAATCAAGCAAATCCTCTGTAGGACCACATCATTAAGGAGCCTGCACACTTCAGACTAGATGACTAAGAAAAATTAAGTGTTCAAAAAAAAAAAAAGGATGAAAGAGGCTACATTTGTAAAGTTATCTGAAGTCTACACTTTCAATTGTCTGTTTTCTAGCACTGTTAAGAGGAATACTTTAATGTGAAATATGCCATCTATCTTTATCTTAAGAGGAGGAAAAAGTCAGTTCTTTTACTCTTCTCTCTCTTGACATTGTTACTTTTTTTTCTGTCCAGCTCCTCACATACTATCATTAGCACTCCAGTTCACAGGAATCCATACAATTCTCCTTGGTTTTTCTTCACATAGCTCCATGCTCTATAAACTTCCACTTGAATTTCAGGTTCACAGCAGCCACAATTGCTATGTCTTCAGCATCCTTCCCAAGAAGTGTAATTTCAAGACAGTACATTTTAGCTTCTTTGAAATCACTCTTAAAGTGCTTCCCTATTCAACCTGGCATATTGCAGAGTAAATCAATGCTACCTCTCCATACAACTGCTTGATTCAGGTTAGACCTTCAAAAGCCTGACAGATACTTTGAAGAATGATAAAAGACTGCTGTGTCAGACTGTCCTTGATGTGCTCTAACATGCTTGCTTTGCAGGAGACAGGCATGCGAATCTCTCTGAAGAAATGAATAGAGAATTACAAGAAAACCATACTGAACTGTAAATGTTTTTCTACCATGGATCAATACAACATCCAAAAAAGAATCAATGTTTTCAGAAAAATAGTAGCAACACACTGTGTGTATACCTCTGAAAATAATCAGGTTGCAGCTCTATACAAAGTGCATACACCTAAGAGACTCAAAAAACCTCAGAACAAGTGATTGTGCTTTTCCTTCTTAGAAATATTATTTTATACAGTAAAATACCTGCTAAAAGGTAGCTCTAAATGTCTTTTTTTTGTTGTTTTTTTGGAGATGGGGGGAAGGGAAGCCCAAATGCCCCCATTTACAGGCTGCAGCTATGGCTGCTGCAGCAGAGTGAGCACCCAGGCATCTCCCCTTCCCCTCGTGACTGCTGCAAAGTGGTTCTGCATTAGTCAGCACACGTGAACCTTGCTGCTCTCATTAACTGCACCAGCAGGGTATATCATAAACAGCTGTTTCAGAAGAAAGAAGTGAAGAGGGATAATAAGAAAGGAGAGTCCAGTGTAATCAATGAATTAGCTCTTTTTTGGCAAGTATTATCAATAGGAAGCAACAGAAATAACCCCCTTTCTATACATAGAGCTACTAAAACCCTGGCAAGCTTCAGCAATACAGCACACATGCTCAGTTCATATTGTGTATCAATATTAAATTCACACACCTGATTGAATTTATCAATATTAAATTCATACCCACAGTCCCAGTGAAGAATCAAGGACTACCTACTTCTGTGGAGGTTGAAAGCCCAAGCTGGGGACACCAACACTTTTTGGACAACTGCTCAAATATAAGTGAGCAGTCCCAGTCACTACAAAGAAATATCCAACAGCAAACACCTGGAGGAGGATCACCTTCTTTCAAGCTAACATAGTTTTTCAGAAATAATTCCTCCAGATCTCACATGAAACAATAAATAAGGTTTAACACCTAAAAACCTGTCTGAAAGAAGACTTAAAGACAAAATTAGCTAAAATGCTTTCCTACCTTTGCTAGTAAGTTTTCCCCCCTCTTCTTTCACCTTCTTTAGCAGGACACATAGCCTCAGAAAGTAGCAAGGTCTGCCTTAATTGTGAAGCCACCACCATGCACATCATGCACCTTTGCTGGTGATGGGTCTAGAGTCAGGCACAGCTGAAGCCCAGCACTGCTACAGCACTCCAGGAGAGAGGTGATGGCCCAAGACTGAGCTTAAATAGAGATGGGTGGGGATCCCAGGTGGGACTGCTCAGGTCCTTAAGCTCTATTAGCTCCCTCAGGCCCCTAGCAGATACAGGCTGTCTGTGCTTAGAAAATTGCCTGCTGTTTTAATGAAGATCTCTTCATTTTGAGACCCCATCTTTCCAGGGGTCTGTTAATAACACAAGCCACTCTGAGAGAGACTGAGAGATTTTAGAAGCCCAAATATCACTACTATTCAGTGAAAACTTGTACATGTTAAATTCTTTAGATGAATCTTATCCAGAGCAAAAAGGATTTATAGGGAAGAGAGGAGATGGTTGTGGTATGTACACATGCCAAGAGACATCTCTTGTTTCTAGCTACCTTGAGGTATGCTTAAAGATGTTTCTTTTCCCAACAAGTTCTCTCTGTCTTTTCATCAGCATCCCCAAATCCCAAGGAAAGCAGCTGATACATGATTTTGAACCAAGCAGAGTGGACATGAAGAATTTGCCTAATAACGAGAAAACAGGAAAATGAAAGGAGGGAAGAGCTGAAGGCGTAACTCAAGGCAGTGAGAAGCATTCCCCAGCAGGGAATGGTCTTCTGCACCCCAGCAATACAAAGCAGCCTTGTGATCCGCTGGCGTTTGCTTCCTTCCCGCGCTCGGGCCCGCGCGGCCCCGGCTTTGCCGGGTGCAGCTCAGCACCGCGCAGAGTTTGGGTGACCATGACAGCCCTTCAGGCTGCCTTTTGCAATGCGTGGTATTTCCTGGCCATAAACATCCTTTCGTATGCTCAAAATAAGCTGCGCATTCGCTCTTTAAAATGACCCCTGTCACTGCACTATTAGAATAACTTGAACATCGCTGCAATCGAGCACAGTCTCAGGGTTAACCATTAGGATCTGCTGTCAATTAGCAAGCAAAACATGAATGAAACAAAAGCAAATTGTCTAACTCCATCACTGTTGTTTTTCTCTTCTTCTCCCAGATGATGATACCTCAAAATAGGATGGCTTATTAACCACAGACCGGAAGGTTAATAAGTACATCAACAAAACAAATGTACTAAATTAAACTGATGCATTAACATTCATTAGTATTTCACTGTTGATTCCCAAACATGCTGCTATTGCTATTGTGTTATTATCAGGCAGTAATTGTTATGTCAAAAGATAGGACCCATATGGTTCAATGAGTTCCTTTGGGAGTTTCTTCTATATGAAAATCAATCAAAAATAGGATTCTATAAGCAAAGACTTGAAATCAGGAGAGCTGCTATCAGTATATCCAGCCCTTATTAGAGACTCAATTGACAGTTAAAATAGAAGTTTTTAAACACAAGAAAAAAAGTGAGAGTTAGGAAACCATCTGCAAAGCCGGTAGATTTGTTCACAGTACATAATACTCAGCATGCAAGTCCTTGCTAGGCTGGATCCTGCCATCCTTGCAAAAGGAAATATCTCTAAGCACTTGGGGAAATTTCAAACTACATGTTAATTTGGTTTACTACCCATAATAATGAAGATTCTTGAATCAGGTGAGGTAAAAAAAGTGCTATTTTGAACAACATTTAACTTCCAAAGTACCCACAAATATTAGATGAAGGTTAAATAGCTAGAAGCAGCTAATTTACTACACCATATATACTAGCTAAACTTTCCTTCCATCAAACATTAAATTGTATCTTAAAACTCAGGTCTTCCTGATAGATATTTGTCAAAGTAATTAACTTCTGAGATCTTGTAATATGTGGGACATATAAATCTCTCCTCTTCCTCGTTTCCTCCAGTCGCCCTCGTCTCTGCCTATGTCCTGTCACGCTGCTGCAAGGAGTGTGCATGCATGGTACCACTTGAATAGAGCAAGGAGGGTTTTGCTGGGGCTTTTCTGCATCCTCCCTTTTTCTTTTCTTCCCTGTATCTCTGCTTCCTCTCTTTTTTAGTCCCCACAGCCATTCCTTTCACCTAAGGCTTCAGCAAAGCCGGCTTCTCGCTAGCTTGCTCTGACCTTCGCCTTGCCCCTGGCCGTGCTGGAGGCCTGCACAGCTTCAGGCGGCCGCTGAGTGCCTTTACCTTTGGCTGACTCATGCTTCCAGTGAGGGTTTTATTATTATTGTTGTTGTTGATTTGTGGGGCTCGGTGAGCCACGCATTAACAGGAGCTATAACTGTATGGTTTTGAAGTAACTCTTGGATTACATCACTGCCTTTCTACTTTAACATATCCTCTGCAAGTTCATTTAAAATTACTACGTGCTCTTTACTTCACTATTTTAATAGCCCAGGCTGTTTTGCCTAGCTCTATCTCGCTGTTCTATCTGGAGCTTTGTGTTTAACAGGCACACTGCTTGTGAGAAGAGTTGCGTAAGCTGGTTTCTGTGGTAGGTTTCTATTCACCATCTGCTTAACTGAAAAATATCTTTTTCGGTTAACACACTGGGTCTGGTGTTTTCATCCTTTGTTGCTTTCCAGATGCAGTTTCATAAGTATAGGATAGACTGTGAGCCTCTGTGGGGGCAGGACAGTGCTTTTAAAACAGCCATTCTCCCCATCTAAGACACGCATTGTCCCCACTTGAGCATTTGCAGGGAACTTATGCCCTGAAAATTCTCTTCCCCTGTGCCCAGCTGCTTTCCCTGGCGCTTCCTTACCACAAAGAGGATGGAACTGAGAGCCTCTTTCCATATATACGTTCGTCCTGTTCCTGGGATGGCTTCCTAAGGAAACAAGTGCTCTGTGCCACCGTCACCTTGCTCCCCTCGTGGCCGCTGGGGTCCCGCCGGCTCCTGCCCTGTGCCGAGGGGCAAGCAGCACCCGTTCCCACACATTCCATAGCAAGGTAGCCAGGAGAGGAGGGAGAGCCATTAGCCATCCTAAGGAGAGACGGGCCAGAGCGTGAGTCCTTCACTCGCTAGACACCCGGGCGCCTGGGCAGCAGGGAGATGTTTTGAGTACCCTATTCATGGGAAATGCCTTTAAACGGAGCTGGCAGCTCTGCGCACACAGATACAGCCAAGGCAGCAGGGCCATTCCTAGGAAATGGCGCGGGCCAGTTTGCAGCAGCCCTCGCTGGCCAGCAACATCCCCCAGGCGAGGAGGCAAGTGGGGCCTTGCTGGAAGGGGCCGGGTGAGCGGCAGGGCCCGACCCGGGCCGGCCGGGCGGGATGTTCCCCACACACCAGCGTTTCCTGCCGCCGGGCCGCGTTTGCTCTGCTGCAAAGCCACCGCTCAAACAGACCAGCCGGAGCCCTCTGCGCTCTGCGGCTGCTCACGCGGCTCGCGTGGTCCCAGCTGCTCCTGGAAATGTCCCTTTGGCTACTGCAATTCCCGGGCAAAAGTGCCGGTGACCACTTTGGTCGAAGCATATCTTGGTCTCATATGCTATTCCTGCGGCCGTGGCTCACTGCTATCTTGTTTGGCCTGAGAGAAATATTACATATGCTTCAAGAACAGCAGAGACACTCACATGGGCCTTTTAATAGCTTAGCAATACTTTACTAGCAGAATGAAAGGCACAGAGCTTCACAGACCTTCCACATTCCTGAGAAATGCAGAGAATCAGCAACAAGAGTAACATTTCCGGTTGGATTGGATAGACCCTCAGGGGATCCCTCAACATGCTGACTGCATCCAGTCCAGACAGCCTGGCAGGATCTGCCCTCTCCGCTCCGCTCCTCTTCTCCCTGTTCCACTTCACTCTCTGTAATAAATTAATTTTTTTGGAGGAGAAAAACAGCAAGGTAGCATCTAACCTTACAGTGTATGTTTTTAAAACAGAGAGAGCACAAACTTTGCAGGAGAGCATGCTGTTTCCCTGTATTCTCTCTGGTGTGTGAACTTTCACAGAGATACCACAGCATGGGCAGCATGCAGCCAACAAAACATGATAGATCAGGTATCTTTACACCATAGCAACAGTCTCTGAAGCAGCCCAAAAATTCTAGGCCATGAATCATCATTGTGTTTTAGTGTATAAAAACATGCACACCCTAATGGATTTGGGTAATTTACAGAATTGGCTTTACAAACTACAGTTTAAAAAAAAAAAAAAAAAAGCAATCACATGTTTTTCTCTCTTAATAAGTGAAAGAAACATGGAGACAGAAAAAAATATACATTTTTGTTACCAATAACCAACAGACTCAGATCCTAAGCAGCTGGAGGAAAAACATAGGAGGTCCAGGAAAGCAAACAAGATTTACTTGGAGGGTTATAGCTTGTTGACAAGGTTCAGCCAGAACACAAAGCATAGAAAAAAGTCTGGCCACATTCCCTTCATGCACTTTGCAGTTTGCAAAAGAGATCTAAACCAAAACTAATCACAAAACAACTTCCAGATGGAACGGTTTCTGTCAAAGACTCCTGACTACTCATCAGCAGCACCCAGTCTATGTTTCGATAAAAATTACTCTCAGCCTTTCCGACAGCCTTTCTAATATGAGCTGCACCGGTCTCTCTCCAGCCGCCAGGATCCCGCCGTGGCCAGGATCCCGCTGGGCCATGCCAGGCACGGGATGTGGTCACCTGGGCGAGCTCCTTGTAGAAGCATCAAGCAAACGGTGCTTTCTGCATTTAAATACATCACAAGAAGGTTTCTATGTCCTCCAGAAACCTTCCTGTCATTGGAGCTCCTGTACTTGTTGATCAAAATCTGTGTCTTAGAGCCTGTAAATCTGTGACGGTGCAAAAAGGGAAGATTTAAAGTTAAATATCCATAGATCTGGCAGCTGCAGAGTGTGTTCAAGAGAAGTGTAAGTGGGAAAAGCACTGGGGCTTTAGTTGGGAAACAGCTATTGCTCAGAAGCACCCATGAGCCTTGGAGAAATGTATGGAGAAAACACTGTAAAAGGAGCCATTTAGACTGTAGTCAATAGCTTGATTTCCAGCCATGGGCAGGACTAACAAGCTCTAGGAAAAGGCAGGGCATTGTATTCTATGGGAAGCACAAACATGAAGTCTTGGGAACTAGAGCATTTTTTAAAGGCAGTTTCTTGCATTCTTTCTCTGCATATTTATGTGCAGCATGTTGTGAAAAAAATTCTATCACTTCTGTAAGTCAAGGCTGTTCAGCATGAATCATGGGGCCAGGCCAGAAATTACATTTTATAAAGCCTTACATCTTAAAAGATTAAAAGAAAAGGAAAAAAAAAAAAAATCCACACTCCAGCAATGACAACCAACCCTGGCAACAGCAACAATATAAAAACCTTATGTCTCACACTTATTCATTTTGTAGGACTAAAGAGAACACAACAAGGTCAGCATGGGTGTGATGGGCAACTGCACAGTTGCAGTTAGCAGCTGCCACAAACTGCTCCAGCAAGGCAAGGTATTTTTTTATGGGTCCAGTTAGATGCAGCATTTTCTACAGCACTTGTAGCATGCTTTTTCTATGTGAAAACCTTTGACTGAAGTGGAATCCTGAAGGCAGAGGGAGGGGAGCACCGTGGGTGCGAAGTGCCTGCTGGGCAGCAGCTCGTGGAGGAGCGCGGGGCCGTGGCCGCTCTTCCCGGGAGGCCAGCGCTGCCACGTCCGTCACTAGGGACCCTGACGAGCAAGTGAGGATTCCTCGGCGCTGTTCGGCTCTGCTGTCCATGGGGCGCTCCTCTCCACCGCTGCATCCCGGCATGGCCACTACGCTAGGTCGCCCATCCCAGCAGGAAACTTAGTCCTTTGCCAGTGCTTTCTGCTTGGTGAACTAGCTGGGCGCTACCATCACTTCTCTCTTGCTGTCTCTGGACTCTGATGCATCCCCAAAATATCTGCTTCTACTGTCCACTGAGCTGCTTGTTTTGAGGTGAGGCAGGTACGCATGGAGTATGTGGTATAAAAAGAATTACTGCTTGTTTTCCTTTTCTGTAACTGGTGGCTTTGACAAACATCCGGTTTACATTTGACCTCGGGAGCTGAGGAACACCCTGAAAGCAGGGAGAGTCTAAATCAAATCTTCTGATAAGACACACTTGGGACACACACTAGAAGATGAAATACTCTGCTTCTTATTGTGTCAGCAAGAAATACTGACAAATCTGTGCTTAACAGGTAACTCTCCCTCAGTGAACAAAAGTAGAAAGTATGTGAAACAATCACCTCTTCTTAAAAATAGTCCTGGAATTAATTCTGGAAACGGGTTCTTAGAGAATTGTGTCAAAATCCTCCCAGAGTTTTCCCATGCTTTGGTAAGTGAGTTTAAGCAGGAATAACAGGATGTGCAAACGCATGAAAATAAATCTATTATTTCTTCACTTAAAAGTTAAACAGACATATATGTCTTTTGGGGTAAGTCTTTAGCTTTCTACACATAGAAGTTCACTTCACCTGGTTCAGTAAGCTGGAGTGTTACTCACATATGATCTGCTTTCAGACAAAGTACAATAACTCAATATGCATCTATAAACTAAACAACTTAAAAATTACTGGGTATGTTTTAGACTGAAATAAGGGAGATCAAGCAATAACTGAAATAAGTTATTGACTTTAAAAGCTAATTTGAATTAAACTGGAGCACAGTTCTCAAGAAGACTTCATCAGTATCTTTTCAACATGCCAGACAGACCTGCTCTAGCTCAGGCTTACCATGTGCGAACTGTAACTTCTCAGGGTCTTTAATTTTAAAACTAATTATTCAACCAAATAGTAAATTAGATTTAAAGGGAAGACTCTGGGGAGGAGAGACCAGATTCAATTTAATTACAATGATATATCTTGATTATTTTCTGTATTAGTACTAAGAACCTGCACTTAAACAAGTGATCTTTGTCCTAATAATTAATATCCTTTGTCCCTACAGGTTATTTCCTGCCTGAAAATAAAGACTTTTGTTTTGCGAAGGTGGAAGGCTGAGCCAGGAAAAGAAGGAATAGAGCAATGTTATTCATCCCACCACTGTCTCCCTCCCACACAGGAATGCACCAAATTCTCCACGGGAAGGAGCTGCTGTTGATCAAACACAGATCATCTGCAATATCTGTTTTAATGCTATGAGTGTCTTACAGGTGAAAAACCAGCTGGTGTACCAGCTTTCCAGGGAAGTCAGTGAAAAACCTGGAAACTTGCACAGCAAGTCAGCAGGGCAGGACACGTAAGGAGGCCCCTCTTTGTCCTGTTTCTCCAAAACCTGTGACCTGGGGAAATGCTGGGGAAGCCAAGGCTGCCCGTTCCCCAGGCTGCCAGGCAGAGACTGGAACAGTCAAAGCCTGCGTGCCTCAGCTTCCCCTTGTCTTTACTTAGGAAAAGACACCATGTAGGAGAAGCTTATGGGAAAAAAAAAAAAAAAAAAAAAAACAACCTTAAAGTCATCTAGGGTGTTCCCATAAGGCCTGCACTGATGTCTCAGAGGTAGTTTAGCAAAACTGTATCTGGCTGTGCTCTGATCTAGAAGAGGATGGACTTGGTAATCAAGATCTTAGGATCCCTTTGAGAGCTTCAGCTCCTTGTGGTTGTATTATATTTTCCACCACACTGTGCTTGTACTTGAGCTGTTTCGCTGAGACGATGCTTACACATTTTGCAAGGAACTGCTCACTGTATAAAGAGATTTATTATTATTAACACCCATGTAGATGTTATCATCAACTGAAGAACTGATGAAAAATGGATCATGGTTTCTTCAGGACTAGGAATACCTCCTCTCTAGGGATCCCCAAAGGGAGCAGGACATTTTCTGTCCCACTCCCCAGCCCAAGTGTATCTGCAAGCAAAGGAAGCGAACAAACCAACTGCAGCAGAGAAATGGCTGCAGAAACATACGAACCTATTAACTGCAGCACCACCAAGCGTCAGCCTTGAAAATACCACATATAGTTAAAATTCTGAATTTCTATGGGAAATGATAGAGAGAACTTTTTAAAAAATAACTTTTCAGTAGCTAAATCAATAAAAACAGTTTATTTTTAAGAGAGGTCAAAAAGATCTGCCACCACCTGGAGCCTGTAAGCCTTGTGCCAAGTGTCAGGACATGTTGCGTCAAGACAATATAAACACTAACAGAAAAGAATATCTAAATCATATTAACAGGATTATTTTAACTAGGAATTTCGACATGGTACTTCTCAAAGTTTTTAAGGGGCGCACATTTGTTAAAGACTCATCAGGTGTCAAACATGGTGACATTTACAAGAGACACAGATTTCAGCACTAACGTAGATTTTCTCCACACTGCTGTGACTGGCACAGCATGTGGCAACCCCTGAAAGACGCAATTTCATAAAAATCTTCCTCTTACCGTAGGTATGTCAGGAGCTTGGATACATAGCTATTTTCTCTTAGAAAAGAGCTTCATTGCACTTGTGCCTTCAGGAACCCGTCCCCTGGCCAGATGCCAACACATGGGGAGGCTCCCTCGGGCTCGGGGGCAGGTAAGAGGTGTTTAGCATTTATCTACACTGCCCTTTACACTCTAAACAAGACAAGTCCCAGCCGTGCCCCTCAGCTCCTCAAGGCTGCCTGTGCTGCTTGATCTGAGATCAAAATCCTCAGCGTGAACGAAGACACATGGCACTTCCAGGCAAAGCAAAGAACCCTTCATGGCCGTGCCATTTTCCTTTAACAAGAAAGCACCAATTTCTTAACGGTTTCACATCCAGATTTGTCTTGTTTAGCACCCATGGCAGCCCAGCCTCTGTGCCGGTGCTGGTGCCGGCAGCGCGCTCCCCGCTGCCGAGGGAGCGCGAGCTCCGCGTCTGCACGGCTTCCCGTCCCCGCGGCGGCTCGCTTAGGAGCATGAGCAGCCCCGCTCGGCCTGCGCGTATCCTTACGCTTCCAGTTAACTATGGCGCTTTGGGGGATGGGACATAGGCTCCCAGGTCATTGGCACAAGTCTGGAAATGTTACCGCAGCTAAGATGTAAAAGCATCTTTGCAGATATGCAAAACCAGCATGCAAAGGCACCTTCAACTTGCAAAGGTGCCTTCAGCTCACCCCTGCTCACTGCTCTGGCCAGCGAGGATGAGCCTTAGGCATAGTCGAAGCTTTATCAGGGCTTCTGTCCTATGAAGATCCATGGGAGCATGGAAATCAGGGGGCACCTGCTGGCCTCTGTGTATATGTTTTTTAGATATGGATTTCTATTCTTGTTTTTAAACATAGACTGAGGTATGGATGTGTCTTCTGGCTATGTGACTGCTGATTTTGTTCCTATGGTAGCAAGTGGGAAAGTTCTTTTCTCCCTTTATTGATGATATTTTACATTCTATAAAAAATCAATACACATAATCCAACCTCACAATCACACGAAGACCAGTCTCACACATGCTCACATCCTAGTTCTTTTGGTGGTTTGTAAACATCATGATCCCACAGCAAAGCCCATGATCTCCTGCCTCCTCCTTCTCCTGTAGCCTTCACAAAAGCATGGCAGCATTATTCCTACCCCCAAATTAAGAATAAGGCATTGATATTCATAACACTACCCCTCAAATAATCTCACAAGACTTCGTCAAATACATCAGGAAAGATACCTCACTAAACCTTACGTCTCTAAACTCCTCTAGTACACTTAGCCCTTTTTAGCCTTAGCCTAAAAGAAAGTTCCAGACTCCCTTCAATTCTTGCAGATGAAGAATAAGACATTCAAACTTAGCCTTCAATTTACCTCAAAGTATCTTACACAACAGAGGGGGAAATGCGGTTGTTAATACCTCATGTAACACAGGTCCCACCTGTAATCTTAACTGTAACCCCATAAGAAGGAGCACAAGATTTGCCTAGAAATTAAATGTAAGGTGTTCAGGTCTCTTCACACGAGCCCACAGACCACTCTAAGACCTTATAAAATACAATAAAAACAACAACAACAACAACAACAACAAATTCCTCTATGGACCTTAAGTTCTCAGGCCTAATCTTAACTCTTATGCTAAATCTAATCCTGAAGAAAATTGTAAAGCAGCAGTTCTAAGAGAAGGCTCCTGGAGCATTAAGAACAAGGCATCCAACTCCTTTCCTATCAGCACACAGTTTATCTCTGAAACAAACACAGCAATAATTTTTAATTTTTTTTTAAATAATTTTTCCAAATACTAGCCCTAACTCTGCCTTTCAGGAAAGTTAAAACCATCAGCGTAGCCCCCCACAAAAGCAACCAAAAGCTTTCACATCACTCCTCTCTTGATTCTCTTGGAGGACCTCTCCAGCCACCACAGGAACTTGCTTCTGGGACTTGATTTTTCTAAAGCTGAATCATAACCCCCGTCTGAGCTCAGCCTTTAAGAAGAGTTTAGCCCTTCATTGCCCAGTTGCCCAGGTAGTCTGAATACGGCAATTGGATTTCTTCAGACCTTTACTTCAGGGAGCCACACCACCTGTAGCAGAAAAGATCCCTCCGCAAAATTTGCTTTTCAAAACTCTGAACCGAACCCTGACCATGGACCCACAGGAGCTGAAAACCCTATGGCTTCTCCAAGGAGGCATTCCCATGTCAGCAGTCCCATCTTCAGTCTCATGGCTTTCCAAAACACAGCAGAAAAGCTGCTTCTTCAACACTTATTTTACCAGATTGTGATATTTCTCAAGAAAAGGGAAAGAATTTCTTAAGTGACCAAGCTCTATTTGTAAAATGACAGTTCTCCCTTCCCATTTTCCCTGGTTTTGAAATGTCCTCAGCAGACCCTGGCTCCATCTGATTTCTGGGAGGGATTTTTTAGCTGCCCTGAAGATGGAGCTACTCACTTGGCTATATCCTGTCCTATATCCACAGTATTCACTTGCATGTCAGAAATCCACAGGATTTTCGGGGATAGTCACAGTCATTTGAAGGGATACAATAACTAACAGCTAAGGGTCATAGCTTTATGTTCAGTGGATTTACCTAAATCTTAGTGCAACTGCTTAATGTTGGCTTAATGCTTTGTAGTAATTAGTTGTGGTGCACAAAGTGCGAAGGGTTAACAGCTATAAATGTTCAGCCTGAAAATGCCACTATCATTTCGGAGGCAATATCAGAAACGTGCCCAAACAGAAGGAAAGCAGAAGATGAAAGCATCTCTTCAGTGGATACTGATCTGAAAAAGGAAAGTAAATTCAGCAAGACAAACACGAACCCATTGAGTTCTCACATGATGACAGCAGGGAAGCAAAGTGTGATATTCAAATGTGAGCAAAACAGCCCAAATTAGCCTAAAAAAAATTATTAAGAGTGATTTTTCAGGCTGTATGCTGTATGAACTACAAGATGTTAAAAAATCAGATGTAACATTAAAGACACAAGCAAAAATAACCTAAGAAATCACTTGAAAGATGAAAGATAAAAGCATAATTGTATTTTGTCAAGGCAAATAAGAATTAACACCTTTTAAATGATGCCAGAAGAAAACTGGGAAAAAAAAAAAAAAAAAACAGGTCCTTGAGTGCAAAGGAATACTCAGACAGGAAGAGGTAACATGAAGGAATCACAGACAGACCAGCTGGAGACTGTGCTTAGTGCAATTAACATTAGCACTTACTGGTACTAGTTAGCAGGCCAATACCCTCACGCATCCAAAAACAAAGCCTGATCGGAGAGGCCTCAAAAGGCAGGAAGGGAAACTTCGTGAAGCTTAAGTGGAGTTTGGGCCAGGATGAAGTTATTTCATGAGAAGCTATTGGAGAAGAAGAGATATAGAACTTCTTTCTGCTTTGTAGTCTTTATATTTGCTATAATAATTATTTTTTGTCACCAAAATACCAAGTATTTTAATTTCTTTTTGCCTACCTCCAATTGCTACAGATTCCAAAAGATGTTACACCCCTTCAGCTGTCATTAAATCAGTAGGAATTCTTCTGAAATCACTTAGCATTCTAGGACAGGAATCTGCTTTACTGAAATTTACCATAAAGCCAAAAAAGTCATTTTAGTATTTACTAGATATGACTTCAAATGACAAAAAAAAAAAAAAAAAAGTCACTAAAAAGTCCTTTTATTTTCCACTGGCATTTCAGAAGTATGTTTCCATACGATGCTAGAGAATTGCATTTTTCAGCCACAAGTACATTAGATGCAAAATGACTTGGCTATCCCACCAGAAAACTCCAGCGAATAACAGTTCTCTGTACATTCCTTCTTATACGTGTGGGGTTGTGTTTGACAGAAACCCTGAAGCACTATAATGTAATTTCATAAAAGAACTTACTTGAGAAAATGGTAAACTGCATGTAGGGAGACAAACTAAAAGGGAAGCGCAGGTCCCTCAGCATGACGATTGTTGGTTTACCCTCACAAACTCAAAGCCAGTTTATGAATCTGAGTTTTCCTCTTTTCGAGGCTTCCTGCAGGACAGATTCTTTCCGTGCTCTCTTCTAGTAGGCATGCTCATCAGAAGGATCAGCCCCCTAGCAGGTGATGTGTTGAAACATCAGCAGAGATGTTTGTTTGTGGCAAATTGTAAAACAAATTATATGCTGTAACAGCAGCTATTTTTTGTCTCTGTATGATTTGTGCCATTTGTACCAGGACTGAGTTCATGTACACGAGTGTTGATAATAACAGGAGCCATAAAACAGCCTCTCTGGGCATCGGATTTTTTGTTTGGGATAGGTAAATTCCTTCTCTTATCCCTAAATCCTTCTAGCATTAGAAACAGTACTTATATGGCATTTAGTAGAATAGATTCATAATTTTGGAACAGTCAAATTCTGTTTGACCTCACCAATTTTGTTTTGTTTTGTTTTTTTTTTTGGGGGGGGGGGGCAAGGGTTGTTTTGTTTTTTTTTCCCCTGAAGTTACATGCAAGTTCATACATATTAATGTAACCCTGAAGTACCTGAGCCTTCAAATAATATTTTGGACTACCTTTAATTTTCTCTTTATGATACTGAAAATGATAAGGTCCTAGTTTCTGATGGGGCTTCCTCAGGAAATATAGTAATATATGAATAATGAAATGCAATATTAGCAATATTATATATTAGCAATATTATAGCAATATATTAGCAATATTATATATTACATCTTCATATCAAGCCTCGCATATATATGCATACCTTAATTACATATGCATACAAATAGATGAATTTATTTATACACGAATAAATGCACAAGGAAGACATTGCTTTTATTTTGTATTATTTGTCAGAGAAATTTTCATTCAAACATGTAAATGTGAAAATAAATTTTTAAGGAAGCTAGCTTGCTTATTTTCACCATTCAATAAATATTTCCTGCATGAAGTATATGACAAAAAGCCTTTACCCCTCCTCTGCCAGAAAAACCAGACAGTTTTTGCACAGGAGATAAGGAAAGGAAGTGAGAATGCCTTTCCCACTCTATTGCTCCATGACTTTGCAGGAGGGCCCTGTGCCGTAAGCTCTGAGATGAGTTGAGGTGGAGAGTTGGGCTCTTGGAGAGTCCATGAACAGCACCCTGCTCCTGCATATGGACAGTACCGTCCTAGAGAAGAGACTTGGAAGACGGACCAGGAGATGCTGCCACGACTGCTGCGAGCTGGATGCCCGTGAGGACTCAAGGTAGAGCAAAGCAGGAGTCTGGTTCCCCGAGCTCAGCATCACGCGCAGATCTCCACGGCAGGCTGTGCCCAGTGACCACAGAGCGCCGTGGTGCCTCTCTGCACATTTTAATTGCGCAAGGCAACTGGCACCCCGCATAAATCAGAGGCGTTCTTCATCTTCTCCAATTTATCCGGAAAGCTGATTGGATATGCAGTAGCTAAATGAGCACAGAAATGGCTTTGAGTTGCCTTGTTTCATCCTCCCCCAGCCCTCCCACTCATCTGCTTAGTCCTGCACTTGCCTCCATCCATCCCTCCACCCCAGCTGTGCTGTGCCTGGGTAACTTCTGTACAGGTGCTCCATTTCCTTTCTATTGCCTGTTTGAAGAAAAACATTTGAATCAAATCCATTTATTCATCTCACCTCACATTCTAATGCTTCTATTCCATTGGAGGTTTTTTCAGCCCTTCATAAACAATTTTAAAACACGGTCAAGAATATTTTCTCCAATTTGCATCTTAATGAGAAATAACAAAGATGTGTTTCACTGCAATCAAATAGAAGAGAAGCAGAAAGAAAAAGCCAAGATAAAGCCACCAAAGCCGCACATTTTAGGAAAATAAGTTTTTCTGTGATTATATAAAGGACAAATAAATGTTTTTCTCTGTCTAATATTAACTATTGTATGTTTCATTCTAAATAGGGTTTGTGAAACCTTTTGCAGAATCCCCCCTAATCTAGTGTGAAAATCACCTGTACCAGATATTTTCTTCCCCACAGAACTTGCTAGTTTGGTTCTTGACTGAAAGAATGTTGTTACCCTCATAGATGGAGCTCTCATCTTCTTAAATGAAAACCATAGCTCTAGGCAGCCTTGCGCCATCCGTCCTTCAGACTGAGCCAGCACGGAAGACATGCGAGTGTGAACTTGGCGTGAGAAGGAAATGCAGTGCAGCAAGCAGGGTGGCATGGGCCAGCCATCCAGGGAGCCTTCGGCCTCACCGAAAGCATTTTAGGGAACACCTGCCCAGAGATCCAAATTAGGACAGGCAGGAATTACCTTTTGTCACTGATTGATACATACATGGGTGAAAACAAGAGTAATGTAAATATAATAGCATAATGTTCTCAAGGAGGATCAGACTAACAACTTACGTAGCATATTTTGTTTCCAAGATATGCTGGATACCTTAGCAAAGGGGAGAAAACGATTAAAATGGAGCAGTACCACAAGATCCGGGGCACAACGGGGAAACTCACTGCAGCAGCGAAAGGAAAGGCCTCCTCCTGCTCCCTTCTCCCACCTCTACCATTTTAATTCTGCTCCCAGATGCACATTCATGCCAGGTACCTTGCACTTGTAAGGACATTTGTGACATCCTCTGTGAGTTGATGTAACTCAGGCAGCAATGAGGAGTTTTCAATAATTTTACTGAGCTGAATCCCACAAGCACCAGAGCGGTCCCACAAGGAGTGAATTACACAGACAAGAGCAAAGGAAAGGAGGGGAAGAAAAGCAGGGAGAAGGAATGAACTTCAGCTCTTTCAGCAGCAGCAAACCATTAAATTATCTGTATGTGCTTGAAAAGGCAGCAAAATTTGAGCCTTTATGTGTTCCAAAACCTCTGCGAGATGATGCCTGGTTTCTTGCTCTATCAGCTTGTGAGCTACAAGTTGTGCAAATGAGCACACTAGCCATACTTGCAGTTAGGCAGGTGCCTACACTGGCACGTTTGGGCTTGTTTTCTCAGAAGGAAGCTCCTAACCAACAAATGGAAACACAGCAGTGCTGCCGTGGGCAGCCAGACCTGCACCGCAGCGCTTTGGCTTTGCTTCACAGCTCTTAAGTGGACTTGCTCACACTAGCTACTGAATGAGCTGCCCCAGATTTTTCAGCAAATAATTTCAGATCATGTAGATCCAAGAAATCTGGTCTACAAATCACTTATGAACTTGATTATGTGTCTGACACTAGCTGAAATTGTGAACAGACTCCAATTATATCGATTATATTTTTTATTTTTCAAGCACCATTTATTGAATAAATACAATTTCTCAGAGCTAGAGATTCTTTTATGTTTCTTAGAGATTCTATTATGAATCTTGCTGTGGTTTTAGAAGATGAGCTAATAGTTTCTTTAGAAGTCTGGAGCAAATAATCTCAGCTTTTCTTTTAAAATGAGATTTCTCCCTCCAAAGAAAATGCAACTTCAACAACATGCAACTTCAAGCTCCAAGTTCTTTTTAGAAAGAAGCTCCTGAGCACCCTGAACACACTGTGAAACACCCTGAAAGCCACCTGAAGAGATGAGAATTCTCCACTCACAGGAGGAGGGCAGATCTAACACACCTTCAGCAGTGACTACAAGCTACGATACTTGTGTGTTCCTCTACTATAGGGCATAAATAAGTGGGTGCTGTAGCAAACTGACAGTAGGCTACCAACAAAGAGCCAGATGCTCTCATCGTCTAACAGGGGTGAAGAGGGACAAAATAAGTAAATATTTGTGTTATCATAGTGGCATGTAACTAGAGCTTGGTTGTGGAGCCAACAGTGGTTTACCAGCATGTTCCTCCTCTCCTGGGGATCTACATAAGGCAAGCAAAGGTTTATCAGTGAGAAAAACTCTCTGGGAGAAGGACAAATGCAGAACGGCCCCACAGCTCTTCAGGCACACCTTTTCTAGGCTCAGAAGGTGACTCTGAAGAGCAATGCTGTCCTGTGCCTGCATCACCACAGAAGAACATGAAAGAAGTACTTGTGCGTGAGAGAAGAGTTGAGGTGCATCACGCACGTGTCCTGCTCTCATGACTTCTTTCTCTTCTAGAGCCTTCAGCTAAAGCTCTTCACTCAGCACGTGTCCATGCAAGAGGACTCAGCAACTGCATCCTTACCTATCGCGCCACCGGCTGATGCCAGCCTTCCTCCAAAGGGCACCTTCTCAAACTATTTTATCTCCTAGCTTGTCTGTCCTGGTCCCACAATTACCTAAAGTCAACCATCATCAGTCTCCATGCCTCGGGCACCTGAACAAGGCTTGCAGTCCTCAGGTGCCAGACCCCTTATATCTATCTTCCTGACTGAAAGGTCACAAGAAGTTATTTTTGTGCAAGAATTTACAAGAAGATATTCTGTATTTCAGTTTTCTTTATGACGGCAATGAGCACTTGTTCTTGAGAATGCAATCACAGTCTATGTTGTGTCTCTGTTGTGCTTCATCTCAGTCTCACAGCCTTAATGTGTATATAACTCATTGCAGCGACTGCTAAGATTGCCCCCAGTCAGTGCAAGGCAATTGCACTGTGCCCTCTGTGTAACTGATGGTGGAACAAAGCTGGCAAGATGATGCCGCTTTCTTCACTGCATCTTTGGAGTAAAAGGTGGTTGACTAAAACAAAACGATGAAAGAATGACAAGAATGACACCTATCAGGAATGACATGGAAATGCATTGCATGAAAACGGGTTGTAACTGCAACAGGAAGAAGAGAGTTCAAGAAAAGTTACAGTAATAATCTTTTAATGATGGGAAGTAGGAGAGGAAGAGGAGGATGTTGAAGACAGGCTACCAATTGACCTCATGGAAGTACTTCCTCCATTTCCAAACTGCTATTCCATTAGAGAGTTTGCACTAAGGATAACATCAACTTGGGTGTGTATTTCTTTGCAGGCTTTCCCGGGAAGAGCAATGCAAACTCCTCCAGTGCCCTCTCTACTCTCTCATATGTCCTGTGTAGTGTTACCTGAAAGCCAGTCAGTCTCCCCTACCCCACAGGAGACACCACAGACTTGGAAGAAATTTAATTCAAGGCCATAGGACTCTTGCCTTTGGTAAACTCTGTCAGAAGAGATGTTATCTGATGCTTGTCTTTTGTGGATAGGAAGTTGAGATGCCACCTCGATACACAGAGTTCGTGTATACACTGATCTGGTGAAAGCATACTCACAGCTGGGAGGTTAAATTCTTTGTAGGCGCTTGAAAGCATTTTCCTTCATGTATATCTGCACCCTGAAGCACCTCTAGAAAGCAAGACACGTGACACTACGTTTGTGAAAGCTTCCTACTCTTCTGTGAGATGCTATTGGCAGGTAAGATGGAGGGTGATGACAGAGATGGTAGAAGGCGACTTCCAGTCGAACTGTGGTACTTTCTATAATGAGCAATATCCTCAGACAAACTGAGTTTAATTTGATGAGCTTGGTTCTAAAAGCGTAGGGGCCATACTGTACAGTGACAGGAAAATGAATCTCCATCATGCCCAGCTTGCTGTGAAACCAAAGCACATGCCCAGGTGTGAATGGTCAGAAAGGTAAAACAAAGCTGTGCTGTGTAATAAGATTTAATGATCATTTGAATCTCATTTTCCATTCTCCTCGGTCTCTGATTTAACCTCTTTTGTTTTGTTCTCAAGTAACCATCTTTCTAAATTAACTGGGATTTTTTGATTTGTATAAGAGTATTTTGACTTTTGCTTTATCTCTCTAAGAAGATAACACTACAAGAAAAAATATTTTGCTAAGAATTTAGCAAAATGTTCAGATATCATGCCTATAGGGAAAGAGCCCACAGGCTATTATGTATTTAGCCCTTGGTTCAACCATTACTTTCCCACAGAGGAAAACACAAGCAGACCTTTTAAAGCCACCACTAAGGAGACTTCTATTTCAAGAATATGCAATAACTCATATTGAGGCAAGATTTTAATCTCAGCAAAGCTCTGAATAATCTGATGGCACCTCTGTTTGCTCCTCTTCCACCCCATTACATCCTTAGACACGGGGCCAAAGGCCGGCTCCACAGCTTGGCTCTTGAGAGCGGGTCCTGCCTCGGCAGAAGCAAGGCAAAGATTCTTCAGGATTTGCTCCCAAAAACGAGGAAAAGACATCAAAGT
>VZSV01000050.1:1814417-1852052 GCA_013398735.1 Nothocercus julius | reverse complement strand
GCCGCCGCCGCTCCTCAGGGGCATCTTCGAGATCGGCCGGAGGAGCTGCGACGTGGTGCTGAGCGGGCGGCGTCTGCGCTGGAGCCCCATCCTGCCCGAGAGCCCCGCAGGTGGGACCCGCACCCGCGGGGGACGCTCCGGGGCAGCGGGATGGGAAGGCACCATCACTAGCTGGGATGGGTGATGCATGGTGTGGCACATCCCATGACGGAAAATAATCATAGTAATAATAATAGTAATAGTAATGACAGCTTTGGAGTGCCACGGGTGCATCAGACCTGCCTCCCAGCCGTTTCCGGAGGGCTCCGCTATCCCCGACATCAGTAGCGCGAGATGGGGCAGAGTGCGCCTTGCATCCCGTGGCCCTGGCAAGGGCTGTAAGAGGGTCTATTTGGTGGCGTTTCTGCGGTGGCGGCGGTGGCAGCTGCGCTCGTATCCTTGGGCTCCCCGTGGAGTGACGCTGGCCGGTGGAGCAGGTAGTGCTGGGCCTTGACATCCTCCCCTGGCACTCCGCATTTTACTGCTGCTTCTCGTGGCTCTTGCCATTAAAGTCGATGTTGAAAAGAGCTTGTGGAAGAATCTGGCTTGGAAACTCTTCTGATAAAGCCATGTGCTGTGTGAAAATGCTGGCCTAAAGTATTTGATCAAGCAAATCAAATTTATATGTAAAAAAATAGTGAGGAAAAAGATCATGCCTCAAATTGATCCCAATCGTCTGCTTCTTCCTCCTGCTCCCGTCAAAAATGTGATAACATAATCTTACTTTTAAAGCTATTTGTTTTTTTCTGTATGTGCTCTTTACTGCAGTATGACTTTCGTGGTGCTCCTGCCCTGGATAAATCAAAGCTGTGTTTCAGGAATGCTGAGTTTCTCGACAGCACGAGTGCAGTGTGTCACGCTCGGTTAACTTGTCCAGGCCTAAAAACCATATCTATTTTCGTACAACTTAGCGCAGCTGAGATTAAACGGCTAGTGGTAAGCTCTGCGTACAGAGAAGCAAGGTTGCCTCCAAATACCCTTTTTGTTTCTCTTTTCCCATGTTATGTTAATGTGGCCCCACTGGAAGTGGTCCGTGCACTGCAGAGCATCAGGAGCATTGTGGAAGGCCGGGATTCCAGCACTGCCAAGAGAAACACTCGGATGCCCAAAGCTGAAGTAGTTATGTTTCATTTCGCCTAGCCACGTAGGGACACCAGAGCTACTCAGATTAAGCTAATGCAGCACGCAGGCACAGCTACCAGCTTTTATCCAGCAAGTAATGTAACCGAGCCAGTGCCACAGGACAGGAATGCCTGTGTTTTGGAAGGGCTGTTGAGTTCCCGTGGAGCCTGCGCTGACTCACACGTGGTCCTTCCTCCTGGAAAGCTGATAGGAGCATCTCAGTAATGCTATTACCTAACACTGTAGCTGCATGGATTATCCACAGCTCTCTGTACCTGACCTGAGGTGTCATTTATGAACCATGTAGTTTTGTGTGCAACACTCCAGTTTGCCATTTTATGCTTTGAATACTATGTTGTAGTTTGAGTTGTTGTATCTCAGAAGCTAGGGTCCTGGATTGCCTTTTAATCATGACCAGCTTTAAAGGTGGCATTTCAGTACATAGCTTCATACCTCCAGAGATGGGACTATATTCCTGTTTTTTTTTTTTTTTTCCCCCCTAGGAAAATGCAGAGATTACCACTCTTGGAAGATCTCTTCAGCCCGAGTTTACCCATTCAGACGTTGCAAGCTCTTCTTTTTTGGTTTCTGTTAGTCAGGTTGCAGATGACAGGACTTGTTATAGAAAGCAGCACTATCAAATTGACATCAGCTATATCAGGACCTGGGCTTTTAGTGCTTGTGTATTAAGATCCTGTTGCAAAACCAGATTTTCAGAGACAATGAAGTACTTCTATATGTAATATGGAGCTGTTGAATGTTTTTGTTTCTGAAAAGCTCTCAGTGTCTGACTCCCTTAGTTTCAATGGAAAAGTCAGTGTTTTCTTCTAAGGTGGTGCACCTCTGGAGGTCAAATGTGTATTCTGAAGCTTGAATGTTTTTTCTCTCCATCCATGTTGCAGCCCAGTTGCAGCTGCCAGGGAGCACTGAAAGTGAGAGGTGTCCCGCTGCGGGAGAAGCCATGCTGCTGCTTTCTGATTTTACTTAACAGCAGCACAGGGCTCGGTCTGAGCTGCAGGTAGGTACAGGAGATGGTCGGTGGCCACCTGGGCAGCACCTGTTGCCTCCAGGGAGCTGTGTTGAAGAGTTTTCTGGACTTCTATCTACTTTACCTTCCTGCTTTGAGAAAAGATCTGTCTTGTATGACAGTTATTTCAGGCTGGCAAGTCAGAGAACTGCCAGGCTGTCCCCTTATTCCCCTCTTTCCTGCCCTCCCCATAGTTCACCAGAGGTTTTCTGGTCGTGCCAAAGTCCTTGTTTGTCCGTCATCTGCTATGCTATATTTCCCAATCGCATGATCTTACATTTGATAGCTCATATAGTCTTGGTTCTTCTAAGTAAAATTTAAAGCTCCAGCTAGAAGTTCCAAATGCAGGCAGAACCGGAATGAACCCCAGAGTGTGCCCAGCTGTGTCCCGTTGCACTGTCCTGTGGAGCTTCCCTTTTCCCGGGGCAGTGTGGTTCCCAGGCACACTGCGGCTTGGCTCTGCTGTTTTCTTCTGCTTCCCAGAGGTTTTTGTTAGCTGTATAAATTAAATAATAGCTCCCTGTGCTCACTAATAATATAGCTCCAAACTGTAGAGCAATTCATTCCTGCTTGCTGCTTCAAAAGCACATTAGAGAACCTATCCTAAATACATATTTAAATATAACGTAAGATTTTTGAGTTCCCAAAAGATGATAAGCATTGGTATGATGTGTTGGCTTATAGTGATGGAAACTTTTCCAAGTGGTGGGAAAAATAATCACTTACGTTTAAGAATAGATAGAGAGGAATCTGACCTGTGTGGCTAAAGCTCAAAGCTAATGAATTGTGAGGGATTAGCAGAGTGGACATGGGAATCACTTGTATTATGGAACCGTTTCAGTAAAGATAGCGTTAGTTCAGTGCCGTTTGTGCTGTCCTTCCAATATGGTTTGCATCTGCTGTGTAAAGAAAAATCAGAAGAAAAGTCTTCATTCAAACTGTGTCTTTTTGGAGATCCCCACAGGATTTCCTAATTGACAATAATTGCAATTTCTTGTCAGATTTCTGTCAGATAAGGAACGGAGCTAAACTGTCATTGTCCTAGTGTTTTCCTGGTGTGCAAATTCCGGAGGCTTTGGATTATTCCAAAAAAACTTCTTTTAAATGTAGCTTGTGTGTGTGACATGCTCAACTAACGAGTGCATGAAGCTCTTCCCTCGGGCATCTACTTTGTAGCCTGGATAAAAGGCCTCTGAAATAAAACTTACCTTTATGTATAAGTAATTGAATATAATATTTTAAATTTGTTCATTAACAAGGAAGTAAGATCTCTGGAGCAGCCCTGAAGTTAGTGTGCTATTTGATATATTTTTGTAACAATGAAGTAAAAAACGGTCAATATGTAGTTGAAGTATACATCATATCTTCTTGTTATTAAAATGTACTTTTCTACATGTGTGTGCATATAATTTTAGGTAGAGTAGTTCTTTAAGTACAGCAATAAGGAGGAATCACTGAAATATCAAAACAGTGAAAGAGTTAGCACTAAGGGACTTAGAATTAATTCCGAGTGCAGAGTGGCCTGCTGCCAAGGCTATTTAGGAACAGATGTGGGTGAAATAGATACCAGTGGTCTGTTTGGGATCTCTAAAGTAAGACATCTGTCAGTCTATCAGTCAGTAAAAATAATGGAAATGCGAATCGACCGTTACAGAATATGAATTATTGAAGTTGTTAGCTGGTCAAATTGAAAGCTTTTGATTTGGCTTCTGTTGTGTAGCAAATATAACTTCTCCTTATCATGCCCTATATATTGTCTAGAAAAAATAGGAAAAATGTATTTTTTAAGGAAGGCCCGAAAACAACAAAAAAAAAGAAGCGTAACTAAGAGTGTGATATGTATGTATCACATTCAATTTACATCTTAAAGTTATATATTAACAAAGAAATTACGCAATGTTAAACAAATCCATGGCCTTTAAACTTGTAAGAAGCTCTTAATTTTTTTAGCAAAGTCCATAAAATATTGCATGTCTTTTAGATAAATGCTCCATGAAACTGACACATGTATTGATTTACAATACATAAAGACAAGACAACTAATCTTTGCCCATGCTAATGATGTAGGACTAAAAATCCCCTGTTCCTTGTAAACAAATGTTCCTCAGAAGCCCTGAAGAGCAGTGTGCAGTCGGATCCCTTATCTAAGCACTAATCTTGCATCTCCCTTAGTAGATGGTCTTTCTTCAGCTTTGTGGAATGTTGTTTTGTCCTACTCTTTTACAGTCTAGATAGTGCTGTTGTCTTTTCCTAGTTGTGATTTTAGCATATTATTACCAAATTGGTGTCCCTTCACTGTGCACCTTTACCTCATTTCTGTTATAACCAAGGTAGGCAGCTTATCTTGACTTTCAAATGTAGTTTCTCTGTTTTACCCACGTTGTCAGTTCTCATGAGGCCACTGAAACTTGCAGGCAGTGCCAGCCGCTCATTCCCAAGTGTGCAGAAAGTGCTGGCTTGCTTTGCTCCACTGCTCCCACACATCCATAACGAATGCTCTGTGAACATCTGAGGAGCTGTATTATACTTGAAATACTTCCCCGTATCTCTCTCTATATATTTCAAGTAACGTATACAGGAAACAAAGCCAAAATCGGATAAATGTTTTGTTTGCTCAAGGTCTGGGATTGCTGCCTGCACCTACGGTCTCTTTGCCTACAGCTGTTTCTTGCCTTGGACTTTTAGTGGTTTTATGGTACCTGAGACAGTCGTGAGGATGTCCTGATGCCTAAGGAGGCTGCTCATGCAGAAGATCCTGTGAGTTTTTTTTCAGAGCTGGAACTGCTCATAACAGAAAGTGTGGTGGAATTGAGAACATGACGTTCTGCTATATTTTCTTTTAATTTTGCTTCCTGACAAAACCATGCTGAGATTAATACATTTTTGTCCTTATTTTACTGTTACAAAACCAAAATGAAAAGAAAGGAAGAAAGTCTGTCATCTGCTCTTGTTAGAGGCAAAGTACACAAAACTTCAAAAAGGTGTTTTCCTCTCCCTCTGACATGTCTTACTCTTCACTGAGTATATGACAAGAACAGCAGGTAACTAATAGCTGTTGTTGCTTGTGTGCTGAAAAACAAAAAAATAATTAGTAGACAGAAGAAATGCTACTTTGTTTTGTTTCATTATGTATATCAGCTACAGTATGTGCTGCCACTAGAAATACATTTTTATTTCAGTGTGTGCAGTGCTTTAAATATTTTATCCTTTTTAGGAAATTAAAAAAAAAAAAGCCTAAATAGCTGGAAATGTGAGGTTCATAAACCTGAAGAACTGAATATTCTTTGTGCACTTTCACACTGGTGGCTCAGGTAACCACTGGCTGCCCTTTAAGAAAATTGGTGGCCCTGGTTTCTAGGTCGTACGTTGTAACAGTATGTGCGGACAAAAAGCCATAATGTGTTGAGTATCTGATACGTCTATTACCGTGTTGCCATAAGGAGCTGCTATTATTTTAGACACCAACTGATTTCATGATAGTGTTGGATTTCTTTCACATATGCTTGTGTTTGAGTACAGATGATCCTTTATGAACATCTGTTAGTTTTGTGGTGGTATCTGCTGTTTCCTTTTAAAATTTGACCTTTTGGTCAATTACTACTGGGGCTCCTGAGCAACTCCTTTATGCTGGGACCTTTTGCTAAATTGATTCCTGTGTCATAGGCATTAACCGTTGTTTTCTTTTGAGTTAATTGGGTTTCACCATGCTTGGGCATACTAAGGAATAGAGTGCAACTGTGAAGTTGATAAAATAATCTCTCTAAATGTATGTATGTATTTAACTTTGCTAACCTGGAATAAGTGACTAGAACTTCCCCTTTTTGACTGTTCAAGAGTCATGCGTGAGTTCTGGAGGAGCAGAGTGCAGGTGAATCGCAATGGCACTTGCAAGTGACCTTTGTCATCCTATCTGAATATTGCTAAGTGTTTCAGTGCAGTTTGTACTGCAAAGAGTACATACTGGGTATTATTTAAAATATTAGAGATTAAGGAATACATGAGAACAGAACTTATCTTGAGCTCTGTGGTTTCCTTTCTCTGAGGACATGGCTGTGCTCTGAGATTGAACTAAGGAATACATAAACCCTCAAGCTACATAACCATCAGAATGCTCCAAGCTATACTTATTCTGAAGTTTTAGTATGTCTTAGTATGACTCTAAGCCGGGGCATTTAGAATGATTACATGGCAGAGCATTTATTTATTTATTTATTGCAAAATTAGAGCCAGAAAGCAGTGTGGATCATAGAAACTATTCAAATGATCCCCAAATAAATTGTACACATATTAAAAATTCTGTTCCAGTTCCATCACTGGCCTTTTAATTAGGAAGCTTATTGCTATTAGCTTTCCTTTCTAACTGTATGAAGCTTCTGTTCTCTTGTGATCTGCTAATGGCTACAGACCCAAATTTGAGAAATATGTCTATTTCTCAATGTTTAAAATTAAATAAATAATGAGAAAAGGCTATGAAGAATTCTAGATCTGAGTTTTCATGTGAATTTTGATGTGTCGCTTTTGTAAGGATTTGGATGGAAAAAAAACAAACTACTGATGTTAAAGACCTGGCACAGCTTCCCCTTTCCCTGGTTTCTCCTTTAGTAGGTGTAAGAATATGTTAAATCTCTGTTTTAAAAGCAAATGGCAACACTCTAGCCACGTAGTTCTCTAATCTGTGGCTGTTTCTTCCCCTGTGCGCTACAATTTAAGCGGCTGTCCGTTTCTTGACCAACACTCAGTGCATAGCTCTGAATTTCCTGGCTTTTCTCTATAGAGGCTTCAGGCGATGCTTTACTTAGACACTTTTCAGTCCAGAGTTGTTGCTGTTGTCAGTTTATTTGCACTGTGACCATATATCTCTTCTGTCAGCTCATACACTTAAGTGAACATAGGCAAGCATGCTTTGCAAAGCTCAGAAAATGCAAAGCAACAGATGTTGTGTACTGCACAATTATTCGTATCCTGGAAACAAATCTTTGCACAGGGCAGACAGTGTCTTGGAAAAGCAGAATTTGACATACAAGCGATCGAGTTATGAGTAACAGCAGTAAGTACCTACAGCTAAATTTGCTGTGTTTGGCAGATACTCTTCTGAGTCTAAGTAGTTAAACAATGCTTACTGATATATTAAAAAAAAAAAAAGTAGGAAAATGTTTTTTGAGGGAGTCTATGTTATTAACTTTAATGGCAATTCTTATAAATAAATTGCTGAAAGTAAATAAGAAAGAAAAAAGAAGCCAGCTGACGGGTGTTTTGTGTGAGAACAGTGTGTTTCTGCCTCGTGGTTCTGTCGGTGGCTGTGAAGGCGGCTCGAGTGGAGCTGACCTCCTGGAGTGCCTCGAGGAGCTGCCGCCTGCAGGGATTTGGGCTTGTTTTAGAAAAGAAAAAAAGAAAAAAAAAAAAAAAAGCTTTGGAATATTGCAAAACTGGCAAAAACGTGAAGTGGCAATGACTTTTGTTCACTTTACTGCAGCACAGACATTAAACTAGGCTATGATTAAGCTAAGATCTTCCAGATCTTTTTTCACTTCCATAGATCTTTTGTGATGGAGGAATAGTGATAGTTAAAGTGGTTTTAGGGAGGTGCTTAACAAAAGAATATTTGCTAAATATTTTTATTTATTTTTACTGTATTACAAACAAAAATGAAATCAAAAAGCTTTTTATCTGAATTTACATTTGTTGGGGAGTTAATTATTTAGAATATGGTGGAAACAAACAGGTGTCGTTTTGGGAAATTTGGTCCCTAGGTCTTGTTTGATTTACAGACACTGCTTGTGGAAGGAATGGGCACAGCGATTTACTGCTGAACCTCCTGTATGATTTATGTCTATAGTTGTTGTTTGCCTTGCTTAAATAAGCTGCTGTGTTTGTGTTTTGTTTTTTACATATGCCCATATAAAAGTTCAACGCTAGCAATGTTCATTTGCATGCAAGAACAGACTTGAAAATGAGTTTATAGTAAAAAGACAGCTTTGTTAAATATTGTTAAATGTGTTTTCTTTGTGTCTGTTTCATGGTCTGAAGGCAGCCCGAATAGTTCAGAATGCCTTTGATGTTAATGGTATGGTCTGAAAGGAGTATGGAAGAGAGAAAAACAGGCAGGGAATGAAGATACAAAGACGGAAATGCTTAATGTGTATGTTTGGTTAAAATAGAAATAGAGAGACACTTGAAGAGTGTTGATTCTTTCCTTCAAGAAAACTTCAGAGCGATGTCCATTTTACAGATATCACTAGGCAGAGTCTCAGGAGTTGATGCCCTTAGACATAATGGTTCTATCTTTTTTCTTTATTTAAATGTCATCTGCTTGGGATCAATACTGGGAAGTATAGCTAGTCCTTTCCTTATGTATATGACCATGGACTGCTTATGTAGAAAAAAGCATGTATTGCTTAAATAGTTGTTAGAATTATTATGCTAGGAATTTTTAGGAAATACATGGAAGAAAAAAGCAGATAACTCTTGGTTTACCGAGCACGCAGATGCTCAACCAAGATGTTCGCACTGGGATGCTGCGTGCGGTTCCGGCATTCTCGATGAAGCCGTTGCGGAGCTGAAGGGGGTTTGGAGCACGGCAGCCCGGCTGCGGTGGAGCAGCTCCCCTGGCAGTGTCGCCACCGTGGAGGCAGCGCGTGGCAATGCCCTTGTCCCCTTCCCTAAACAAGAGGCACGGGCCATCGAGTGAAGCTTAAAGTAACCAGGCTGAAAGCAGGAGGAGTACTCGCATAAGGAGGAGCCGAGCTGTGAAACTCCCTGCCAAAGGACAGTCTGGAGGCTGAAAGTTTGTGTGGAATCAGCTAGAAACTGAAGGCCTCATCTAAGGGCTATGAAATACCTAGAAATCACCATTGGATCAAGGTGCTACAGATGAAAACACGTGGAGACTAGAAAAGTATGAAGAGAAAATACTACAGCTGCTTGCTCTGTTCCTGGTACCCTCTCACCATATCCTTATGGTGACTATTTAACACGTGATACTGAGCTGAGTGGCTTTTTGCTCTGACCGAGTATTGCCCACTTGAAGTACCAGAAACCAGTTAAATTATGTGTTAAATTATGTTGCACATAAAAACATGCATGTAACTACTCCGCAACTCTGCCTACATCTGCACTACTGAGAACATTTTTCTTCATTAGAACTTGAACTTCCGTATTTCCCTAGCCTTCTGTGTGCAATGTACATGTGTGCAGTGGGGGCTTTTCTTCTGCATCAGCCACCTCAGATTCTGAGCTTTCCCATCCTTACTAACGACCATTTGGGCTGCTTTTATTTGATAACTAGATCATTAGTCTTTCCGTTTGATTCTAGTACTTCTTGATATTCCCTATGCTGCTCCATCACCCCAGCAGTGCCCAGACAGTTCTCTGGATCATGTTGCTGTTCTCCCCCAACATATTTCTGTTTGTTGGTGCAACATTTCTCTGTCTCACTTCCCCTCTCAGGAGGGGGGAAATGGCTTGAATGTCTCCGATGGTAATTGTGTATTTTGCCTGAGGAAATCAGTGAGGAACTTTGCTTTAGGAGGCAACCTAGTCTTCAGGTTTCCAGGAACATATTCAGCACTTTGCTACTGTTCGCTGTCACCTTGAAAGACTGCAATTAGTAATAGATAGTCAGTTGTGCTGTGTAGCTACAGTACTAGAGCTGAGAGGAGGCGACGAGAGATGTCTAGCAACTTGCTCGGTGTGAGATTATTAGTATATGCAAGGATGCAAAGCATAAATCATGGATTTTTATTTATTTATTTTAACAGCTGATATGCCTATCAGGAAATGCATAGGTTTCTACATCTAGCTAGGTATAGCACTGTATTTTGGTGTAAAAATGAAGGTTATTTTTATACCGATAGCTAATTCTGAATTCTGTGGTACATTGTGATAAATGACATAATTTAATGCTGCATGAATACAATTTTAACATTTTCTGTTTTCACACATGCGGCGTCTTTTCTGCATGTTATTTTAAAATTCATTAATTTATTTTACTTGGTGGTTGTTACATAAATCTAAAAGATTTCCAGTTTTTTTGTGCAATTCTTGTGATAAGTTCAAAAAATGTGCCTTTAATTTGCTCATTATCTATTATTATTACCCCTAAACCGTATAAAAGCATAAAATATTGAACCATCTCAAAGTACTTTCTTTCCCCAATTATTCTTGTGAAGTTTAATTTCCAAAATAGCATTGTAATTCTTTCTTAAAGAAAATCATCTACCTGGGTATACCTCAAAGTAATCCTTTCCAGTAAAACAGCTGTTGCTGTTGTTTGGGCAGTACTGCATGCACGAGCATTTGAATTTGAGTTAGCAGAGGGAAATTTCTTACTCGCAGGGTGGTTTTGCGGCGCGCCTGCTGCTGAAGGAAGGGAGCGAGGCCCGGGCTGCGCAGCGCGCTGGGCGCAGGTGGGCGTCGCGGTAGGAAGCACCATGCCGTGAAACACATGGCACTACACAACATGGGGCAAAGAGCACGCCGCTTGAATTACGAGCCATTTTATGGGGACCTTGTAAATTTGTGCTTGTTCCTATGTGGACTGTGATTTTTTTAAAAGGGGCACATGTTTTTCTATTGAACATTTGTGATACTCCACATCATTCTCGTGTAGTTGTCCTCCCTTTGTGGAGAGAGGTGGTTTAGTGTAAACCTGTTTATGTTAATAATTTAAAAATTTATCTTTATAACCACATTTTATCTATATTTATAGTAACATTGGCACCCTGTGTACAGAAGATACAATCAGTGCTGAAAGGAAACTTGCATCCATCTGGAAGCAATAAACTTTTCTAAAAGACTGCACAGTGTTACTTAATCCTGTGATTTCTTACTGTGAGTGAAATTAAGGTTTGGTTCAGTTGTGTCACATCACATTGGTATCAAATTCTGTGTAAAAGGTTTGTCGTAGGGATAAGCTACAAACAAAATTTTAAAATTGATGAAAGTCTGAGGCTGTAATTTTCTCAGTTGCAGGATTATGAACGACTGTAAACGCAGTCAAGTGTTTATCATAACAATGGAAATCTCCTGAAGTGCTTGAATTTCGTAAGCCTTCTATTTATATGACTACATTGTATGCCAGTCAAAACTAAGTGCACCTTAAATTTTGCATTGTGTTCTGTGTAACTTGTAATTATTTATTTGTTCTACATATCTATTGTGAGGTATAAAATATCAATATACCAAAAATATTTTTCAAACCTTATTGAAAAGTTTTGAAAAAGGTTCATATTGAAAATATGAACAGCGTTCTTAAGAGTAAGTGCAAAAATATGTATGTATTATAAAGATCACACAACAAAAATCTGATTTTTGTTTTTGTTGTTTTTAAGTCTCCTAAAGATGTCGTGTAGATGAAAAAATGGGATTCTCTCGTCCTTGCAGGCAAAATGGTGCTGTGTTCCTATGGGGCAACTGTGCTGCAGAAGGCCTGGGGCTCATCAGATGATTTTGAGGGCACTGTTGCCATCTCCTGCTGTAGAAAAACCAGCATGGTGCAAAGGATGGCTGAGGATAGGAAGAAAGCTCCTAGGGAAAAAGAAAAGCTAAAGATCAATGGGGATAAAACCAAATATGTACCCGTTAATCAATGAGAAGTGCTGAGATGAGCCTGTCTAGCAGTTGTTAGCTGTGCTTCCTGTTAGATACGTAAAAGCATAGACTGCTAACATCCAATCAGGAATGAAGCTGTGCTGTGCTGTGTTTAGTATGGGAAATGTCTGTCCCTTTTTTTTTTTTTTTTCTTCCCTGCAGAGAAGGTTGGCTTGGAAGCCTTTACCAGAACAGGCCAACATTTGGGTGTGGCATTTTGAGTTCCTTGACCAGGATATTTAGTACTATGGATGGTTTGTAACTGTGTATTTGTGGCTGAAGCAGAACTCTTGCCCATAAGAGTCCATGTCAGAAGTAACTTGAGGTGTTCAAGGATGTCATACGGCCATGGGAGAGGACTTCGTTTCATTTTCTCCTCTTGTTTTCTGAAGACTGCTCTGTACAAAACCAGTCATTTAGCTGATGCTTGTGGTTTCAGGCACTTTACAAAATGGCCCAAATCACTGAGGTTTGTTAGACTGACAGCTGCATTTATTGCATGAAAAGCCTCTAAGTTTCAGGCACTTATTAAAAGCTTTGGTGATACTTTCTAATCATATTATGAAATTAGGCACTATAGGGGTTGTGCTATAAATATAGTGCTCTCTATGGTAAATATATCTTCTTACTTAGTGTGATGTTATGAAAAGACATAATCATTAAAAAGCAAAATCGTTACTGCATGCATCATCTCAAGCTGCTCAGACTTGGAATTACTCACTGTTTACTTGGCTTCCCCTTGGAATATATATTGTTCTAAGCAGTATTATTCTGGGTAGATCTTCTCATTGGGGAGGTCATTTTTCCTTTGGCTATCTCCTGCTAAGTATTTGTTGGAGAATGAAGAGGAAACCACTTCCTTCCTTAACGTGGAGTTGCTTGTCTGTACCCATGTTAGACCTCATGGAAAGACTTAGTCTGCTATTCTGAGGAGGGGCTTCAAGAGGAGTTCTTCTTCAATAAGTTATTGGGCTCTTTGTCAAACAAACGTACCAAAGCTGATGGAGTTCGCAGAGTTCTGCAGCTGGCCTGTAGCAACAAGGTATTTTGTGGCTCAAACCCAGAGGGATCAAGTCATTAATGAAGCCTTCAGGGTTAGATGCCCAGTGAACTTCACCCTGAGAACACAAGTCCTGCCCTCTCCCTTCTGGCCATCACCCAGGGCAGAACATTGGGTGGCATCTCGAGTCCCAAGGCGCGTCTGCACATCTGGCTGCCGAGCGGGGGGTGTCAGTCCCACCAAGGAAGACTGTGCTAAGCCCAACTGTGCGAACCTCTGCCCTTCCAGCATGGCATGACCTGAGCGGTCACTTGATTTAACCTCATGTTTCTTTCTGTTTCTGCCAGATCTAAGCAGTTTGGCAGTTTTTTTTTTTTTTTTTTTTTTTTTTTTTTTTTTTGTCAGAAGTTAGTTTATTGCCATTTTATTAAAGATGTAGTCAAACTTCCCATGTTTTAAGTCCCTGAGGATGCCCCAAGGCAGAACTTTGAGGACTAAGTGGAAACACTCCCCTCAGTTGCTGTAGGGATGAGGGTCGCTGGGCAGGCACATGTACACAACAGCCTCCTAAGTTTGATGCATATGTTGGGAAGGAGTAGTTTTGAGAGAGCTGGTGGAACAGAGATTGTAATCAAGTGGTTTTGGGAGGAAAGAATAACTAGGAACATGGAGAGTGTTCAGAGAGGAGAATGAAATGTAGGAAGAGGAAACCTACTTGTTATTTCTGGGTCCCAACTTGTAGAGAGGACAGAGGTCTAGGTGGGTAGTTTGTGGCAATTATGGAATAAGCAGGGAGATGAGACCTATCTTCTAGGAGCCCTTTCTTATGATGTAGGTGTCCTTAACTGCTGAGGGGATGGTGCTCAGGTTGCAATTTTAGATGTATCTACTGAAAATCCACTCAAGTCCATTGCTTAAGCTTGGCGGATATTGTTCTTCACTGTATTTTCTTAGGTACCATCGCGATGGTTTTCATTTTATAGTTATTTCACTTATATTACACTGTGGTCCAGTATAGTGTTGAATTATGAAGGGCATAAACCTTTTGAGAGAGTCCTATGGGACAAAACATGTAATAGCTACATTTCATAGATACATTTAAGTGTGGTTAGATGGCTTGCTAAAGTCCTAAGAAGAATTTGTGACCAAGGGAGTATAACCCATTTATCAAAACCTAAATCTCGTGCTTCAACTGAACAGCCAACTTTTCCTTTTGTTTCCTCCCACATTTTTCCAAATACTTCAGATATTTGTTATAGGAGCTCAGTCGTTAAATATCGTGTTTAGCTGCTAGGCATCTATTGTAGGAAAATTGTACAGTAAATGTTTTTTATTGTTGAAATTCTGGTCTCTATATTCTAAAAATTAATTTCTCTTTGCAAGTTGTTTTGTGTTTCAGTAGTACAGCCCCTTCCTTTGTGTATGTTTTGATTTTGCTGCAAACATGAGATAATCTGTTTAAAATCTAGTTTAGCTAATTAAAATTTAGTTTTCTATTTACAATTAAGCTGTATTTGAGTGCTTTTGATTCACCTCAGTGTGTGGTATATTTAGATAGAATGCTTTTTTTATTAAATAAAAGATATGACTACTCTAAATAGCCAGGGAAGAAAAAGTAGGATAGTCTCATTAGTTGAAATCAATGGTAGGATAAATAGATGCATAAAACTTGTTAGAAATTCATGTATCAGGCAGGCTTATTTTTCATGCTATATTTGGAAAAAAGTGGACATGTGCAGAAACTGTGAGTACAATTAGCGTCAAGCAGATAAATCCAGCTCTAATCCTGTTTACGCTCTACATCAGACAGATGTGCTGAGATTGATTTAGACAAGCCCTTGGCTTGTAGTAATATTTTTTAAGTGCCATATATTCTGTTTTTGTTAGATCTTTGTTAAATGTTAAGTGCTGTGAGTTTTACTCTTGCTAACGCCTGTAACCTACTTTATGCAGGTTCCTGCTCTGCACTCATGATGACAGGGCAGCCTGGCAGAAGAGATTATCTTTATTCCTTGTAATTAAATTGACTTTTTTTCAAAATATACAACAATGGGAAGTGGGTACTGAATTAAATAAATAGCATGATATCTAATAGATGTATACTTAAATCTCTTGCAAGAACAGATGGTACCCGGTATCTTTCTAAGTAATGTGAGAGGACAGTTAATGTCCTGAAACAGCTAGCAATAACCAGTATGATACTAATGAACCAATAGGTTTCTTTTTTTAAGTTTAAAATGTGTCTAATCCACTATACACTTTAAAGGAAATTGGTTATTTTCTATCAAATTTTATAGGTCTAGCCAATTACTTCATTTCTTCATGTGAATTTTTATTTGTTATGCCATTCTCTTGCATTTGTGATGATCTTTCATAGTAAAAATAAGAGATAAAAATGCCTGAGATGTTGGGTTCAGCTCAAGTAAGAATTAGCTGTCCTGATCTACTAGCTACTTCAGTGTTTCCTGTACAGTTTGAAACTTGAGGATGAAGCTTTTGTATGATTCAGTATCCCACCAATTTATAGGCTTTCTCAAAGGTGTATCTGAAAATACTACTCCAGCAGAGTAATAAGAGCCAGTTGCTATTTTTGAAAGAATAACACTTACTAAAACATGTTTGTTTTAATTTGCAAAAATGTTGATGTGCATATGAGCAAGACAAGAATTTGATAAATACAGAGTAAGAGGTAGGTTTAAAATCAAGTAAAATCGTGGCATTAAAGAAAAGACAAACCTTACCTGACTTCTGGTTAAAGGTCACTTTATGGAAACTGGTTGGGAAGAAGCTACAGAATATTTTAAGTCCTTCATTTGACTTGATTTACCCAGAACAAAATGGCTGGTGTTTGCAATCTAATCTCATGCATAGCTGCAGCATAACAGAGTTGTGGTGTACACAGCAAAGCTAATAGATTAATCCAAAACAATGTCTATTAAAATATTTAAAAGTGAAGACAGGCAAAATTTATTTGTGAAAAAGTGCTGCAGATCTGATTGCATCTATATTTTCATTATATTTCATTTGGATTTTTGCATTTCCCTTAAGTTTCTAAAATGTCTGGTTAGCATGCTTGTATTTTTTATTTTATGTATGTGTGGTTATTTCTGGAAAAAAAAAGATAAGCAGACTTCCTTGAAAAAGCTTTAAAAACAAGTTAAAACAGGTTTTAAAAATATTAAACTACATTTGTAGCCTTAGATAATTTATAAAGGATATCTTTCAGCTTTTCATTTAAGGCATACAAATATTTCTAGAATAGAAATAGAAAAAAAGAGTTGAAATCAGGATCTCAAATTTGGTAAATGTTAGTATGCAGACTGTCTGTACAATGTGTATTCAGCGTTTGCACTTTACAAGATGATAGCTCAAATGCATTTGTTCTATCTTAACTTTTTTCCCCTTGGTCTGCTATTTTCATTCAGTGTAGCTTATAGAAAATACTTTTATACCACTGACTGTATTACCGTAAGCTTAGTTTTGGGGTCCTTTTCTGTACAGTTTTGTGGCTTGCCTCCTGTTTATTTTCTGTACACTTTTGAAAATCTGCTCTAAAGACAATTTCACGTGTGCTTTGGTGATAGCGTCTCTGTATTAGCTCAGTGACCCACAAATATTTACTTGTCACAGTATTCCCTTTAGGTGTAGATTTTTTTTTTTTTTTTTCTGATTTTTATACCTTTGTAGCTGAGATATTGAAAGATCAAGATGGTAAAATGTAACAGTTTTAGAGAAATATGTGGGAAATGCAGGAATGTCATGCTTCTACCTGCAGTCAGTTATTTGGGAACTTGATGCAGCCGATAGTAGATTCCTCAAGCAGAAGGATTCTGCCTTTTCTTGCTCTGGGCTGCAGAGACCCTTCTTTATTGGTCTAACCTGTTGGATCTGCTGGAGCTGCAAGAAGGCAGAGGAGTTTTTCTGTCAGTGCAAGGAGACCATCTAGTACCTACAGGAATGATGACTTGGGTTCTTTGCTGTGGTGTGTGGCTTGCTTAGCTTTAGAGGTGCTGAGTGTCTTGCAGCTTAAGGAACAGAAAAGAAGGAGCCTCTGCCAGAGTGGTTCAAGCAGAACCTCTCCAGAGGTACACGGGGCCAGTGTCATTAGGGTGGCAGAGAGAGCAGCCACAGGGCATGTGTTTGTGCATGAGTGTCCCAAGATTTTAAAACAAAACCAAAAATCTTCTCCAAGGCACAAAGCCTTGATGTTCAAAAAACTGCAACATAAATGAGTAGATGCAATGAGTGAAGCTACAGAGGAAGACATTAAAATTACAATTTTTCTACAATATTACTCCTAATCATGTTGATAACCGTTCTATTTTTTTCTTTCCACAGGTGATTCTGTCACAGATTTACAGGTTAAAGAGGAAATTATTGAAATGAAAGATGTGTTTTCAGTAAAACTGAAACGTCGTCGTTTTGCTGGGCAGAAGAAAGGCGGTACTTTGCTGGGTATCACAATTTTTAAATGCTTGTATAAAGAAGAAAACAAGCTGACGGACTGTGCTATCCATTTGCATAACTTCAGTGAAGATCACTGCCATGCATGGTTTAAGTGTCTGAAGGAAATTTTGAATGGTAAGTACTCAGCTGGAGTTGATTTAATTATGATTTCAGACTTGTTTCCACTGGCGATACATAGAGTTGAATGAAGCTTATAAAAACATTTTGTCTGGAAAAAAAAAAAAACCACACACAAAATACGATACTAAAGATGTAAATGTTATGGCTGAGCAGGGTTCTTTAGTACTAAAGCTTTATGTGTAAACTGTAAAATTTGGGAGAGTGGTAATAGTAAGTTGATGTGTGCGTTTGTAAAATCTAAATGTAGTGCTATGTGTTAGAATTGCTCAAACTCCTTAAAGAAAAAAAAAGGGTTAATATTATCCCAAATGAAGAGTCTTAGGAGAAATCTGTTTGTTAGAGTATATTGATATCTCTGCTCATAGCTACAGTACGTTTAATGATACTGCAGTTAGTCTTTGGGTCTCTTCAGTTGCGACTGTTCAGGAGCTCCCATTTGAGAGCCACGCTGATTCTTTAGGAGACTAATCAGATATAAGAACTTTCCTCTGCATAACTTCATAGGTGAAAAGGGTCCTGGGGCTCGGCAGGGCTCTTAGGCTCTCTCTTAACTAAGCAAGTAGGCAGCTGCCTTAGTCACCTGTGGTGGACTCGGCGTCGAAGATGATTAAAGAGGGGAAAAGCAGATGATAATCCCAGTCAGTGGGGGGAAAAAAGAACTGGAACTGTTGTTTCTTAAAATCTGCTTATAAATGTTTTCCTTACTTCTGTTATGTCAAGACTTCTAAAATTCCCTCCTGAGGGAGGAATGAGGGTAGGCGATGCACACTTGCCCTTCGGAGGGTGAGGACATGGGAAATGCAGGGAAATACAGCAGCCTCCAAATGCTCTTGGTACAAAGAATTGGATCTCAAGCCATGGCATCTCTGTGGAAAGTGTGCTATGGGGGACCCTGGCTACTGCAAAGTTACTTTGGTCAGTAGTTCCTAGGCCATTAAGAGATGGTAAGAGTTTTTTTCTCGTTATCACTACAACGCAATCACGCTGCTAATTGCTTTTGCTGTAGGCAGGTTCTAGCAGCAAGGTCCTGCGTGTGCAAAACTGTTGTGGCTGGGAGGCTTGGGCCATCCTTCCTGGGAAGAACCTGTCCCGGGAATTCTTTGTGGTTCTCCTGGAAAAATATCTTTAGTGGGAAGCAGTGGGAAGGTGAAGGAATCGATACTTCTAAGTAGTAGTTGTTACAAACTTGGTATCTCCTTAGAACAACTGGCAGAGTTTAATTTTTATCAACTACTGTTTGTAGCTTCAGTGTTTATGTGGTCAAGATTTTGCAGGCAATCTCAAGCTTTTCTGTGAGTGTTAAAAACAGGATATTAGACCCATGTAGTGAGCAGGTGCTGAAACACACTGGTGTAAGGACATCAGAGAGGTGGTAAATCACTGGGGCATGTACACCCCTTAGATTCATCGTGATGTACACTAACAACAAAGAGAAGGCAACAGTGTTTTTGTGTGTGCTGTTTGTATATGATATCTTTGGAGGACAAGCTTGCATATTTCTGTCCCCTAAAACACGTTACCTTTGCTAATTAAATTTTCTTAGAATCATGAGGGAGAAAAAAGTATAACTTGGTATCGAATATATTGATACTAGCTAGTGATGAGGGGCAATACATTAATTAAAAAATATTTTTCTGTGTTTGCCTAGGTTAATGGTAGTTTCACAGTAGTTCTCTCTTACAGAAGTTGTATCAAATTTAAGAAAGATTTTTTTTTTTCCTTTTTAGAAAAAAAAACCCCTTAACTCCTCACTGTAACGTGATGCCACCAATTTTGGAAAGACACAGAATATGGTGCATTAGTGATTTTAAAACAAAAACCAAAGCAGTCTGATATTTCTCTTGTTGCAGACTGTAGCAGAGGAGTGTGTTTACTACAGAAGAAAAACAATCCCTGTTGTAATAGACTATTAAAAGTCCAGCTGAATTGTTAATACAAGCAAGATTACAGAATACAAATTTTGCAAATCTGTAATGTAAGAAGCAACATTTTCAATAGTGATTTATACTATACTTCTATTTAATTTACTTTGTGTAAAGCAGATATTAGAGAATATAAAATAACATGCTTATTAACGGTGAATGCTTATATTGTTTTCTTACAATTTATATTGTATTTTCCAACTAAAAACGAGCATTTAACAAAAAAAGTGCCTTCCTTTACCCCTCTGGAAAGGTTTTATCTCTAAATATCTAAATCTGCAGAAGTGGCAAGATTCTTGCAGATCTGCAGGTCCCCATAAAGACAAGGACATTTGCATAAGGAGCAAATGTCTGTTTTGTTCCCGGATCGCCCTCCATCCGTCAGGAGCACTGATGCCATATGTTCACATCTCCTGCTCAGGTTGCCTTGACTTCAAGGTGCAATCTCTCTTTCATTGCTTTCTAACTGAAATCTGCCTGAACCTGAAAAAAGCTCTCTGTGCAGGGCTGCTCTTTCTGGTTCTGCACTTTTATCTTTCTCCAGGAGTCAAACCTTGCACAGATTTTTCTTCATCTCCAAGCAGTGCATTTTTTTCCTCCTTTCTTTTTTACTTCAGGAGTCATCAGGAATCAGAACAGCAACACATTCCTCCTATAAAATTTAGTTAAATGATTTTTATTTTTTGAAGTTGTGTAATTACAATAGAACATTTTCTGCGCTGTTAAATTTTGAAGCCATTTGAGTTTCCAGCCATTTCTGTCTGGAAAATCAGCAAATTCTGAGTAGCATTTTCACATTCAGTGTTGTGGAGACGCATAAGCAATTTAAACAGCCAATTACAATTGTCAATTTATAGTGACAATATAACTCACAAAATTATTCTACTGCCCTAAAAGTGATGGAAACTTTGTCAGGAAGTTCCTAGTGGGATACAAGTATGGCTTAAAGTTTACAATGCAGATAAGTTTTGTTGAGTGTTCAGTAACGAAAGTCACAGTAGGTGCCTTAATATATATCTGCTTGAAACAATGATGAATTCTCATAGACTTTCTCACAGCTTGTTTTCAGAATATGTTTTCAGGTCACACCTTTGTCAATAAACTCACAAACTGGCTCCTTTTTGGGTTGCATATGATCTGTAATATCAAGTTTGAATTTCATCTTTCTAAAATACGTTTTATCTTTACCTCTTTTTTGGTATTGAATCAGACAAATAAGTGAGTTTTCTGCATAACTGCTGCATTTTAACTGAAGATTTTAAGTACTCCTAGGATGTAATGAACTAAAAGCAGGTGGTTTACCGAAATAGTGTATATGCATCTTTGTTTATGGCTGTCAATACACATGGACTGTTACTTGTCATAATGACTAAATAGTACTAGGTCTGTCTAGGAGCTGAAAGTAAATGTAGTATCTATTTCTCTCTCCCTTTGACTGGATTTTTGTTTGTTTGTTTGTTTTTAATGCTTGCTGCTAAATGGCAAGTTCATCAGGGATGATATGATCTGGAGTTGCATTTGGAGATTTATTTTAGAGAGGACTTTAGCTGTCTGCTGAAATACTGTATCCACAATTTCCCTTTTACTGTCTTTTGAGTATCTGACATGAGTGTTTCCTACAAGCTTAAAGTGTATCTAGGTTCTGCTCTTTTATGGAGCATATGGATCTTTTATGGAGTTAGTTAAAGGGTGCTACAGTGCCTGACCTTAGGCTTTTTTATGTCAGTGTGACACGTGCTACCATCCTGCTAGTTTTAAATAAAATCTTCTTTTCTGCACAACTTTGCTTTTGTTCAAATGTGTTCCTGCAAGGTATGAAGAACTTGCTCAATGATGTGGTGTTCAGAACAACTCCTGTCTTTCATACCATGCATATTAATATCTTAAACTCATTTAAAATAACACTTGCCACCTTAAAAGCATGTACCTATGGAGCCAGGGTTCTGGACTGGTGCCTTGAAAATCCTGGACAGCGACTTAAACCATTTCTAGGATGCTGTTGAGCTCATGTCAGACCTGGGGTCTGTCAGGCTGCATGACTCCCATGTTTGCGTATGTTGCACCTTCTGTAGGGCACTTGTGGGCATTTGCAGTGAACAGACTGCAAATACAAGTGAGATTCACTGTCCGTGCGTGCGAGTGCTCGTGGTCGCGTAAAGGGTTAATGCAGACTGGGCAATAAGAGAAAATAGATAATGAGCGGTGCTTGCTCACATCTTGTTTGAAAAAAAATAGCCGTGGTTGCACTGAGGCTCGTTAACATCTGATTTGAGAGTGTATTACTTTAAAAACTGTGTGAGCCATGTGAAAATATATACAGTTGAGAATAAATGATGAAGTAGCTAAAAACTCATTAAGTGCATTTTATTTTTATGTACTGCTCTGTAGTACCTTGTCTCACCATGAGGTTTGATACGAATGTCTCAAACTTCACACACAAAGTTTTTAATTAAAACCATTAGTGTTAAGCATTAACTTCTGTTAGTTAATATTAACAGAGGCGTCTCCATAGCTACGCTAACAGCTCTGTTTGGCGTTCCTAGTTCTCCTCGGGTGTAATATTCTTGTTGTTGTCCAACGTATTTATAAAGGCAGGCAGCAGTGCCGTGAGCGCGGGCTCTTGGGGCGTGGGAGGAAGGCCCTCTCCGCCGGGCCGGGGGTGGCCGCCGGCGCTCGCACTTCCCTGCGGGCCCGGCCGATGGAGTTTAAACCGGCGCACGTCGGCACATTTGCCGGCGGAACAGTTGGCCCTCGGCTTGCTCGAGATGGCGGGTCCGGCGCAACCCGAGCAGCCGCTGCCGGCAACGCGACCGGAATGCGAGACGGAGCCGCAGGGCGACAGCGCCGCGTCCCTTACGGGCTCCGGGAACGGCTGCCGCGGCCAGGCACCTTAGCTCTGCTTGAAGAAAATAGAGAGAACATCATTAGGTTAAAAACCTTAACAGAGATTTCGATCTGATTGTGCAAAAAAATCACCTTTGACTAATCGTGTAGATTCTTACAACACACCAGCCAGCTCCATTTAATGAAACGCATCCGGGGCACGGGGAGCAGTAAATAATTTTTGTGATGAGCATTCACATCTGTTGGCACAAACAGAAGTGCATCAGTTCTGTGCCATATTCCTGCTCTCAGAGATATTGATTGAGTGCCTCATTTGTGATAGCTGTTTCTACAGTGTTTCCTTCTTAAAAATTGAAAGCAATATTTAGAGAATAATTCAAGTCACAAAGAGACTATTATAACACTTCTAGCCTGTGAATTCATTTGTTTCTTGAGAAATCTCACTAGGATTTATACCTTGGAAAACATCTAGTGACTCTGTCGCTAAACTATAACTCAATATATACAATCAGCTGCTGTTCTTGGATTTTCTTGAATAAAGGTCAGGTAAAAGAGTAAAATAGAAAAATCTATTTAAGCTTTCTTTAAAATATACAGACTTTTCAATTAGGAAAAAAAATCCTTTTTCTCTGCCTGCTTAAGTTCTTTTAAATCTTTATGTTGCCACTTGGGCCTCAAAAAATAGTTTTAAATGTCGCTTTAAAGTTTAAGTGAGATTTCCATATATACTTTATTCCCTTCAGCTTTCACCTCTCTTTTTTTTCAGTGAAAACTAACCCTAGCTCTTGCAGTCTAGGTCACAGGATTCATTGGATTCATGGCATTGCCTGCTTCTACAAACTCTGTACTCCCCTATTATTTCCCCTGAGCTTTGTATATGGCAAGACACGTTTCTGTCTTTTGTTTTGTGTATTTATATTTAAAAGTATGTTTTACCTAGAAATCTTAGACTCTCTATTCACTTTTTACGGTTTTATGGCACCTGAATTTGGAGTGAGTTGAGCCTTTAGGGCCAGTTGAGGCCAAGTTCTTGCAGAGAAGATGAGATACATCATAGCACGTGAATGAATTTGGCTAAATCAGGAGCCTTATCCTTGTAGCTTTGCATTCAGTTTCTCCTAGCAGTTTAGGCAAAATACCAATTTACAAGATTTTTTTTTTCTTAATATAAGTGTAGTTTTACCTGTTGTGAAAGGCTGTAATATTACTTCAGATTTCTAGTAAATGTCTTGAATTTATAGTCTCGATGATGATGGCTGTATATTTTAGGAGCCTTTGGGACCTTTTGTGTTCTGAGTGGTCTTCCTTATTTGTGCTGTAGCCCCTGCGAGGAGGGAGCTCACTGCAGTGCTTCCCCCCAGTACTTAGGGTTCTGTTTCCATAGAATCCTGCAGTAAATTGGGTTGAAAAGTGTCTCCAGAGATGCTCTTTCCCAGCCTCCTGCTCAGAGTAGGTGAGCTTCTAAACAAGCTCAGCTTGCTGATGCTTGTCCAGGTAAGTTCTGAAAATCTCTAAGGGTGACCGCTCCACAGCTTCACTGGGCACCATGATCCATGTCTCAATAACCCCTTGTTGTGAAGAATTTAAATTTTTCTTGTTTCGAGTTGAAATTTTCCTTGCTGCAACTTTGTCTTTTTGTCCTTTTGCTGTGTGCCTGCCAGACGTCTGGCTTGGTCTTCTCTACTACCCCCATGTTAGATACTTAAGGACATCAACAAGGTCTTTTTGAGGCCGTACAAACCCAACCTGCCTCAACCTCTCCTTGTAAGCTGTTGGGCCCAGCCCCCTGGCCATGCTTGCAGTGATTTTTCCTCTTAGTTTTTTTCCAAGTTTCAGTGGAAAGTACAGAAGATGATGCATCACAGAGAGCTCCTCAGCATAATATTTTTAAAGAAAAATGTTTGCCTAAAATGTGTGCACTTTTTACTAAAATAATGCCATCAAAATGATTAGAAACCTTGGTTTTATGTGTTCTTATAGTAGTGGCAAACTGGTCTATAAAACTTCCTTCAGTATCTTTAAATCTGCTACTAGAGGCAAAATTAAAATTTATACATGAATCAATTGAATACCAAATTGTTCAAATCATGTTTTTAAATAACTATCAAAGAAACAGTGACATTGTGTGCCAGCACGTGCCTTTTATAGGTCAAACACAATCTCACTGAATCATGACAATTGCAGGAATGCTAGGAAAGAGCACTTGAAAAGTACTGGTATTACTGTTTTATATCAGTTGGTTATGATTCAACAAAAAAAGAATGTTTACAAAAATAAATTTAATTTCACAGAAGAAATATCTGTGGATTAACATGCAAGACATAGTGCTGCTTGTATGGCAATATTTCTTAGTGTTGCTTGTTCGAAATCCATGTTACTTCCCAAATTACATGTAACTGATCTTTTAAAAAATAAAATGAAAAATAACATAGACTTTTGAAATATATTGGTTTTTTTTTTTAATTTCTTCTGAACTCTTTTAAGATGAGGAAATTTCCTTAGTATTGTATAATTGTGTAGTTTACATTGTATAGTATTGTAAGAAATATAAAGCTATTGAATTTGTAGAATTATTTCTTTTGTGTATTACTGACATTTGCCTACTGGAAAATATTTTGCATTTAATTCCAAAAATAGGGTATTTGGGTTTGTTTTTTGGTTACTCTATCTTATAACTTCTGCATATTCATTCTGTTCCTATATCAGCCTTAAGCTAGAATATGACATAAACTTTTTTTTTTTCTTTTCTTACTCTCATAATGTCTTGGTTAGAGTATAACTCATTTTTACTGTTTACATTACTGTTTACTGTCTGTGTAAGTGATCAGAACTTTGGGCACCATGCTGTAACTTTCAGAGAAATAGCATTTGCTTCCAGTAAGAGGTTGAGGCTTTTTTAGTTTGCAATTTTTGCAATTTAGTTTGCAATTTTCCCAAAGTCCTAATAAGACTCCTAAAATTAAAAACTCACTTAAGCTATAGAAATGGCTGGGTTGTGTATATTCTTAAATGTTTCATGTTTTCATTTTAGGTTTTAAAAATAGACCAAAATCCTTAAAAGTGTTTGTTAATCCAAGCAGCCACAAAAGAGAAGCCACGCATGTTTACTATGAACAAGTTGCACCTCTTTTTAAGCTTGCAGACATCAAAACGGATGTCACGGGTAAGTTGCTGCAAAAGCACAGTTTAATCCTGCTTGAAACTAGTACTTAAGCATGCAAGACAATTTGAACTTACTGCTAATCCTTATTGGCTTTGTCTGCAAGGAGCATCTTCGTAACTGCAGTTAATACAATGCAGAATGGTTTTGTTTCAGCAAAAAGGTTTTGGTAATTCCATTATTCATTAAATAACTTTATGGATATCCCTTTATCAGTACAGTGATATAGTATCATTTGTGCTTTTAAAGCAAACATCATGTTAAAAGAGGAGGGACATCTAATCTCTTGACAATCTTGTGCATGTTTGCTTCTGTGTTTTGGGGGAGCTTTGACAGTTAGGAAGTGTATATTCTTGGAAGGGGCTGAATATTCGGTACTCCAGATTCCTCTGGACTTCTCTCCACATATCATAAAAGCCAAATTCCACTGCTTCAGTGGAATAAGTGTTGAGTATTCCCCTGCAGCAACAATTTAGGGATTTTTTTTATTATTATTTAATCGTTTTCCTCAAAGCACTCAAACTCTGACTAGATGTTTTTCCCAAATCACATAAGCACAAAACGTATTTCTTTCATGTATTGAAGATCAATTGGAATATTGGAATAGGTATTACTCCTATTCAAATAACAAAGTGTTCCAGACAGTATCTAGGTCCTTTTGTGGTGATTCTTTGAAAACATTCAGAATCTCAAAAACTTTATAGATTTGTTTAGGTTCTTCTGCCTTTAAATGTTGAGTTTCAGGGCAATTCGGCTTTCTGGTTTCATCTTCACCATATTAAAACTCAATGAAACTTCTGCTTGCACAGTGGCTAGAACATTATTTTTGTGACCCTGAAGAAAAGGGGAAAACAAGAAGTTGTTCGTCTCTTTTGCTCCTCTTCTCTTTGCAGCAGTATCCTCAATAGAGGAGGAAACGGGCTGAATCTCTGCTAGTGCAGGCCTTGGTGGGAAAACGCAAACCCTAATCCTGTTTGGTCTAGACAACGCATTTACAAATAATCAGATACTACAAAGACTTCCAGTTAAGACCAGCAAAGAGCCAGGTCTGATACCGAAGTATCTTGCCAATAGATCAAGCACAGTCCCTGTCTCAGGCACTTCTCTCTGTGTGGTTCGTGCGCAGGGCTCAGGAAGAGCATTCTGAAATAGCTAGTTTGTTTGAAAGAACTAGCTTAACATGATCCATCTTTTATTTCTTTACTACTTTTTTTTTTTTTTTTTTTTTACTATTATTTTTACAGTGGACATAACCTGATTTTAAAGGCAACATTCTCATCAATATGTATAGCATTACCATTCTAGCTGTGTAATGTCAGCTGCAATCTTAAAACTGAAATAATAAGCCAAATCTGTAGTAATAATTATATGGATTAATTCACTGAGTTTAATATGAACTATGAATATCATTGTTTTTAAAACTTTTTTTTTTTGGTAACTGAATAAAAACAGTTTCAAGCTCTTTAGTTTTGAAAAGTGACTTTTGATTTTAGCTGAGTAAATGTTTAATGGCTTATCATTAAAATAAGCTGCTTTGGGCAATATCCAAATACTACTATGCTTATTAGCTGCCTAACACTCCTCCTACAGGCAAAATAAGAAAACTGCATTAGTTTAAAGTGCTCGCAGAGAAGTGCATAATTATGAACCACATAATAAAAAAACAATGTTCATTTGTACCCTCTTCTAATAAAACTAAGTGACTCATTTCAGGTAAATTGAATATCTTTCCCCCTCCATTGTTTGGGGTTTTGTTTATGAAGCTGGAGTGTCACTAATGCTAATTTTTAGAAGGATGACTAGTGTAGTTAGGTATTAAAAATTGAAGGCTTTCACCAGATGGTCTTTACACTAAATACCTGTAATTGGGACACAGCTTTAGGAGGAGAAGAGGGAACAATTCTGAAAAATCATGTTCAGCAAAACTTGCTCTAAATTCGGGATGTCTAAAAGTTCAGATAAATACTGATAATTGGAGCCAGTGTTTTAGAGATATGACAGTCTTGCTAAGTCTTAATGTGAATTTAAGAAAAATAAATACGATAACATGGACTGTCTCCTACCTGTCAAAACAAGCCGACCTATTTGGCTTCCTCCTCCTGAGTCTTCTGCTCCCATTTATGTAGCACAACAAGCTGGGGGTTTAGGCAAAGCAAGTGCCACCTACTTCCTTCCTCCTCTGTTTCTAAGACAGCCACCAAAGAAAAGAGAATAAATCAGAATTTGGGCTAACATCATCATTTCAAACTTACTATGTGTGCATTTCTTTCCTGCAAGTGTTAACACCAGTTAATCTGTTGTTCTTATTAGTGGTTTTAATCCTATTGGCATTAGTCCACGACCAGAGTGCCTGTGTTCAAATGTGTCATATGGAGCTGTCCCATGGTTTGAAGAGCTGAACTAGTTACGTGTTGCTTTCCTCTGTCTGTAGTGCCTCAACTTTTAGTTTCTTATTGGCTGCATGGAAATAAGGTGCTTTGGTGTTGTAGATTATGCGGCGCTCTGTTCAGATAAGCTACCCCAGCAGTGTCCCTCATTCCATTGTCGTTTCTTGAGACTTCATAGGTGCCCTTTGATTGAAGCTGGCTGGAGAAAAAAGCCTTAATAAATATTTTTGGGGCAAAATTTGTCTCCGAGCATGTGTTCTGTTACAAAATAAAATAGTAAATATTTTAATTGTTTCTTTTTAAATGAACATAATGACAGTCAGTTCTGTGCAATGCAGTTTGGTTACTGACTTTGTTTTCATGGGAGGATTTTCTTTCACAGTAATGTAATGGTAAGATGTTTGAACCTTTCTAAATATACAGGCTGCAGGCACACAATAGTGTAGCAAAAATGTAGCAAATAATATCACTCCTATTTATATGTTTATATATATAAAAACAGAAAATCATTGACATTGAAGAATGTTCTCTATATACAATTAAGATTCACAGACGCACGCACACACACACACAAATGGATTAGTGTTGAGTTCTTGTAAGCAGCATTTGAGTAGTTGGTAGAAATACTGCATTACTACAGGTACAGATAAGGCATGATTGTTTTAGACACCAAGGCTAATAATTTTAACAATATTTAGAAACACTGGAGAAAAGGCTTCAAATATGCTAGCACCAGGGACAGACAAGCATGAAAGATTAATGTAATTTTGCATATAATGATGCACATTCTTACACAAAAAATCCATCTGCAAGTGTCATGTCAGTCAGCAAAAATCTTTGATGGGTGGATGCAGCTGGGCTGTCTCTTCTGGCAAAGCTGGCCTAGAAAATGCTAAATGTAGTTATGATGCTTTGTGCCATCTGCAGTATGCCAGTTTATCCTGTTTTCACTGGCATTTACAGTACTGCATCGGGCATCAACAAACACAGAGACGTGGATGTAGAGTGACAGATTCATTTCCTCCAGAGGCTATGAACTCTGGTGGAGACTTGTGCCACCTTCCTCTCTCTGTTATATTCTGTTGTCACTGGTATTTGGCTTGATTTCATATTTCTGTGTTCAACTCCTCATATTTTTTGATTTAGCAATTTGCATATGCTAACACAAAGGCAATTAAATTTGATACTGAAATATTTCAGTCTTAACTGAGGACAGGCATACATTTTCCTGAAGTTTACCAACTGTCAAAACTAAAACTTCTATTTTAACACAACAAACATTTTCTTTAATTCTATGAATTTCAATGCACAAATAGCTTTATGTTTTGTGTCAGCTAAGTATTAATATCACATTTTTTTTAATGTCAGAGTAAAATATGCATAGCTTTTTATACTTTTAACATATTTGATGATCAAAAAAATTCTGAACTGATTTAATGCATATTCCTTATGTTAGAAGAACAAAAATAAAATCTCTTAAGTTAACTATTCTTCTGATATTTTAATAATGTTGCTTTCCACAGTAACTGAATATGAAGGCCATGCTCTTTCAGTACTTAAAGAATGTGAACTCCAGACATTTGATGGGTAAGTTGGCTTGTGGTAATGAATGGAAATAAATCCTGTAGTTATTGTTTGTATTCTGTCCCAAACTATGTCAAAACTATGCCAAAAGGTGTTTCATGAGTTACTGATTCAGATATTTATTAAGACTGAGGAAAGTAGTTCCCATTGGACATTGTGTTTCTTTTAGTAATTATCACTTACTGACACATAGTTATTTATGTCTGATTCCTGAAAAACATTGCATTTTTTTGTTTTGTCTTCTACCTTTGCGTAAAGACCTTGAAGTAGTTCTCCTGCAGGATTTACCTCCAGTAGCCAGAAGTAAAGGGAAAGAGGAAGAGAAGAAGCTGGAAGACTTGAGGATTATTTAAAAAAAGATTCCTGCCTTTTGTAAGCTAGCTCATTATAAAAAAAAAAGTCAGGGTTAGGAATAGCTTTGAGAAGAGAGCTGCTTTTTCATCTTCTCAGATAAGTGGCTTTTTCTTTTAAATTTGGCAATTAACTAGGTTTTATTATCAGAATATTCTCATCAGTACTATAATCAGAAATTAAGAGCAAAAGTGAAAATGTTGTTGCTATTCCTCTGAATCTGTTCTCAACAACAACAAATGTACAGCCCCAGAATGAGAGCAAAATATATCTGTTTTCCGAAATTAAGTCCCTCCAGTGGACAATTTATTGACTAGCAAAGTTTCCTGGATTTGCTGCAGTGCCACGGACTTTTAAACTTGAGGATCAGAGAGACAAACATCGGGAGATTACTGTCCATAGGATGGAAGAGAATGTGCTCCAAACTTCTGCATATATACTCTTACCTTTTTTGATATGGGCAGTGTTTCGCTAGAATGAAGAAGCAATACTCCTGAAAATTTAGAAATGGAGAAATAATTGGGAAATAAGAATAATAGGAACTGAAGAAAGATATTACAGAAGCTGAGATAATCCAAGGTAATAACATCATGGATATTTCCTTACAAAGAGCTTACTGGTTTAATCAGTTATTGGGCATAATTTCCCAACCACATTCAGACTTAATAGATTTTAAGTAAGTGTATTCCAAAGCAAACCTGCCTTGTTTAGAAAAACCTTGAACTGTAGAAAAACGATTAACTTTCATGCATAGTGATCTAGAGAATCCCTTAATAGTTGCTTAGAGCAAGTAGATGACAAGGGAAGCAGCCACCGCTGGCGGTAGCGGGGCAGTTGCGGACAGCTGCGTGGCCGCAGCAGGGGCTCTGTCCGCGCTGCGGGAGCAGTAGCCGGCGTGGCCCGGCCCGGCTGCCGCGGGGCCTCCGCACCCTCCTCCGGGTCCGGCCGTGATGGGCCGTTCATCCAGTGTAGCCACTTTTGTGGTAGTATTTGAGTTGCTATTAAACAGCAGTTAAAAATTGTGCAAAGTCTGTCTGGGTCAGGATTGTAAGACTTAAAAAAAAACTTCTCCACTTAAGCACTTGAGCATGTGCCTAACTCTACCGTCTGATTAGTTCTTTGGCTCCAATGATAAGTGTTCTTATGTACATTTTACATAACATATGTTACAGGTAAGTTTTTAATTTTTTAAATACTTATTTCTATTCAGAAGAAGGCAGAAATAAGGATGCTTATGTTTTGTTACTTAATGTCTACTGATCTGACAGAGAAGCCGTAACTTATTATTTAAAGAACGGACGGTATATGACAACCACCTTTCATTTGTTTGATCAGCTGTGAAACTATTCATCTGGTATTGCTTAGCATCTGTATTTTGTAATAGGGTAGTTTGCGTCGGTGGAGACGGATCTGTCAGCGAAGTTGCTCATGGTCTGCTACTTAAAGCCCAGATAGATGCTGGAAAAGACACAAACTACATACTCAGGCCTGCCAGAGCACCCCTTCCTCTTGGAGTAATACCAGCAGGTGAGGCAAAAAGTACCACTACAGTTTGGTTTTAAATCCTTCAGGCACGTCTTGCAGTTTGGGCTACTGAACATTCAGTTATGTAAAGAGAGCTATTGAATAAAACACCTAAATTAGTGATTTAGATTAGTGGTGGTGTGGACCAAATGACTACATTGCAAATTACTAGATTTTAAATCACGAGAATAATTTATATTAATTATTTATTTATTATTTATATTAATGACATCTATTTATTATTTATATTAATGGCACAGATGAGTTCTTTTCTGAAGAAAGAACCTCTAGAAGAAAAAAATTAGAATTCCCTTCAGTTGTTCTATGTATAGAGCAGCTAATTTTGCTCCTGTCTCCTGGCGGAAATCACACAAAATGCGAATTTTTATTCGGTAGAATTGGCCTCATGTAAGCCCTTGTTTTATCTTCTCCTTCGAATTTTCTGGACAGGTTCTCAGTTGTCTTTGTGCTTAAGGTTTGTTTATAAATGGTATCCCAGGAAAATCTTTTGTAGTTTATGTAGGAAAAGGTATAGTGCACACAAAGCTGCATTCCACAGGTCTCACAAAGCGTCTCTTTTTGAAAAATATATTCCCTCCTTTGTCTCATCATTTTAGGAGTATAATTTGCACTGGACAGAGGTTATCTAGAATAGATACAGACAGGGGCAATTCTGCACTGATGTCTCAATTACTTTCAGAAAAGAGAAGCTTTGTTTTTGTTTTGTTATTTTGTGTGGACAGTCCCCTCTTGTGCACATTATGTTGCAGTTTTTCAAATGTTCTCAACTAGTAAAGAAAAAATCGCTGTAGCCAAGTGAACAGCAAATCATTCTTTTCAGTTTCCTGAAAAACAAACAAACAAACAAAAAACAAAAGCAGATTTTAGGCCAGCAGTTTGTCTTTGATTTGTCAGTTGGGTTGCGGTGAACACCTCAGTGGTGGGACCATGACCTGGCCTCTCTCCAGCCCTGGCTCTGTGCTCCTTGGGTTTGCCCCGGTTCCTGCTTCCCTTCGTTAGTACTGAAACCCTTCAGGTTGACGCTATGATGTTTTAAGATCAGGCGGGGTGTCTGCACCCAAAAGAAGTCCCGATATCATCCAGCTGGAGGCAGTCTTCATTACCCCGTGATGGGAAGAAGGTATTTAACAGTGGGAGAAACTTCTTAACAGATACAGCAAATGTTAAGCTTATTTTATTTCAATATCATGTTATACACCAATTATCCAAAAGTGATCATGTCGAAATAGATAAGTATGATATTCGTGTATGTGAAAAACTTACAACTAAATGCTGATTAATCTTTTTCTAATCCCCTCCAGAAATGCATTATACTCAATATTAAGATTTAATAGCTGAGTAAGAACAGGGGCTATGTAGAGCACTGCATTACTGCAATGGATTAAAGTCTGGGCTTGGGCCTCTGCTATGAGCAGCTAGATCAGCACCTTGACGTTCCGGGTCAGGAGCTGCTGCCGCTGAAGCTGTCGCCTCCCGGAGATGGGTGTTTTTCCTGGAGTGCCCCAGGGAGCAGCAGGCCAAGCTGCTCTGGGCCGGATGGAAATCTGGGCCTTTGCGGGATGCGAGCAAGAGGGAATGTTGCTATGGGAACTCCTGCCATGGAGGATGCGGTTGGGAGGGGGATTCGCATAGAGGGGAGGGGGGCCTGGAAGGACTTTAAAAAAAGCTTCCCGGTCCTTACAGAGCAAGAGGCAAGCTCTGTCTGATGGCTGCAAACCTTCTTTGTCCTCCGTGGCTCATTTAAATAAATTCATGATTTCCAATTAATTTGGAAACATAGTACTGCGGAGGGACTGTTAATTTCTGCGATATTTCAGGCAAAGAACCAAAATGTTGGTGCAGTTTTCATCAGAATTTTAGATATGCTTGACTAGGAAGTCATTACATCACATTTATCTGTTTGGATGGGGGAGACATTAGCAGCCTTATGAATATTCATGTTGTCTGGTTAATTAAGTTAATTGAACTGCAGAAGTGCTTGCACTTCCAAGGACGCCCCTTCCTTTCCCTGCCTCCCCACCAGTTTCTGCTGGGTCCCTTCCTCGGTCCAGCTCTTCCAAACCTGCAGGTACCTTATCCCGCAGGGGCCATAGGGATACAGGGAGGAGGTTCCAGGAACCTGTTTGCAATGTCAAAAAAACATGTTACAAAATATATGCTGGTGATGAAGATGTTGGCGTTGTGCAGTTGAAACCTTTTCATGCCGTTCTACAGTGCGAGCACAGAGATGAGCATCAAAAACGCTCATCAGAACCTCCATCGTAACGCAGCAGTGGTCAGGGGAACCCTCTCATGGTTGGTAAACAATATCCCAGCTTTAAGCAGAGGAGAAACATGTTTAGGTGACTTGGCAAGATGAATAATATTTTGAAAACATGGACTCTGCCAAGTTTGCATTGCAGTCTCATGTTCTGTACGGTACCGTGCCCAGCCCTGGCTCTGCTTGCAAGGTCTGGAGACCCAGAGGGGAGCGGGTCCAGCCTTCCCGGGAGCCAGGAGAGGCTGGATCTCTGCCTTGTTTACTGCTGCACATGCTAATGGGCTCTACAGACTTAAGGCTTCAATTACTTGTGCCTATTCTATATGCTTTTCTTTTCTGTGTTTTTGAGGAGAAGTTTTCTAATTCCAACTCCAAAGCATTCCCACTTTTAAAAAATTACAGTCTTACAAAAATCCATTAGAGTTGCGAAAGTAGTTGAATCTAGAGGTTAAATGGAATAAGCCACCAAAACATGAAAGGGGTGTTGGACTTATATTTCAAGCAGTCTGTAAGGCACTGCTTTTTAGATCAAAACTGAATTGTTCAGGTTCTCTTGTCTCAACACCTCTGTATAGAACTGCATTTTATAGTCCCTGAATTGAAAATGTTACCTGTTTGTGTATTAAATAACATTCGTAGTTACAACGATGACTTATGTTTTATGCTTATTTTATAGAAATTAAAAAAAAAATGGAAAAATATATTTAGCAGAGTTGTTGGGTATAAGTTATTGAAATTATTGTGTCCTTAATAAACTGTACTTCCTGGTAGCATTCTCCATTTAGAGAGACTGTCTGCTGGGAGAAATGGGGGAGACTTGGGGTTTGCCTTTATTCCTTCCAGTTTCCATTTCTCACACAGTACTTCCTAATCCTTGTTTGATGGGTTTACTTAAGCATTTTCTTCTGAAAAAAGGGAGAAAAAAAAGAAAGATATTAATAATATAATCACCTATAAAGTTTTGTAAAATAGATTGCATAAATTAGATTACATTTCTCCTTGAATTATTCAAAAATAAGAATGGAGTCTGTGCGCTGATGATTAACTGTGTGTCACTCCTGTGTGCACATAACCTGCTTCCTTACACGTGCCACTTCGAAGGCAAAAACTTGAGAGAGAGTTTTGTGCCTGGTAATGCATGTGCCTCCCTGCTGTGTTCACTTTTACAGGTACTACTAATATTTTGGCCCACACGCTCTACGGTATTAAGCACCCAGTGACTGCAACGTTGCACATTATAATGGGTAAATATTCCATTGGGAATCTCTTTGAAGATAAATTGTATGTCCTGCCATTTGGTCTGCACAACAAATAGGTTTTTGACTGTGAAAATGTAATTATGCTAAAAGCAGAAAAACTAGGTTGCTGGTGTAAACCTTTACTTCTGTACTTAGGAAACAGCAAATACTTAGCTGAGCAATATTAATATTTCCATCCGACCATTTCTGTTTTGGGATACCTATTCATAATGAAGATAATGGAGAAGGTAGCTTCACCTTGAATATCTACTTTCTAGACTTCACAGTTAGAAGTGGAAGAGTCCTTGCTCTGTTTTAGATGGCAACACAGATGCCTATACATGCAAAATCTAGGACTGCTTGTTTTTTTAATCAGACACACTCAAATTAATGGAAGCCAGAGGGTCTATTAAAAATAATTTTTATTCAATTTTATATGTGCTGTCTTGAACAGAATTAGATGCTTCAATTCTGTGTTTATAAAAATAAATGCATTTGAAGCTTATATTTAAGAGTCTCTGCAACTCCTCCAGTAAAATATGTAAGTGTGCTGTTGCTAAATCAGTAGGAAGTTTAGCCCTTGCACATACTGGGTGGAAATTTTGCAAATATTTATGTAGCAATAATTTTCTCTGACACTATATATTTTTTTTTAATCTGAGCAATAATTAAAAGTCAAACTGCTACATCTGGTCTGACAGAGTAGCTGAGTTTTGGTCTTAGATACTGTAACTTTAACATTTTGTAGCAGAATTTTTTTTTTCAGACTCTATATCTAAATTCTTTCTAGTTTTCTTTGGTAATACTTGACTTGCTAAATAGAAAAGAGTCTGGACCTTTATTAATTTAATTGAGTGGAAAGGAGATTGTAAGTTATATTCGGTTTGAAAAACGGATGTTTATAATTTCTGATGTTTATCTTTGAAAATTTTAGGACATGTTCAACCAGTTGATGTCTGCACTTTTAGTACTCCGAGCAAACTTTTGCGTTTTGGGTTCTCGGCTATGTTTGGCTTTGGGGCAAGGACTTTGGCTTTGGCGGAGAAGCACCGCTGGATGCCCTCTAATCAGCGGAAGGATTTTGCTTTTATCACAACGCTGGCAAATCTCAGGTATGCAATAACTGCAGTGTTTTTTTCCAATATTTTTCATTTTCTTGCAGAAAGTGCAGTTACTGAGAGATGTGGTAAAATATAGAGATAACTTGACAACTCAACCTCAGTCAGATTTGCATGATGTGTATATGTACTACAATTTAAAGAAGACATTTTGTATATGCCGCATCCTCTCAGAATCATTTTAACTTTTATCAAAGTCTACCTAAACAGAGTATTGGCTTATGTGATAATAAATATTAATGCTTTTCTAGGCCAGAGGAATGTGAGCTATCCTTTCTACCTCTGCAGATTTCACAAGAAGGTTCTCATGAGAGTGACAGGTAAATAAAACTGAGGTAACCCCAAGTCTGGGAAAAAAAAAAACGTTATCTTTGAATATGCAGTTGCTCTAATTCTAAATTGTTCCAATTTGATCATCAGGCAAAAAGATCTTAAATATTTATTTTGACAATTGCTAGCATGCACACTTTGTAAAATGTTCGCTTTCTATTTATGAGACCACAGAGGAGTTGTTGCAAAGCAGACTTTGACTTAATATTAGTTTCATTCAGTTTCATTAGTCCTTTTTCCATTGAGATATTACCTTTCTCTTAAGCAGATGTTTCAATGTGCTAAAATCACTTAAAATAATATTATCTGCATATTTTCGCCCTTCTAGAAGGAAGAAAGAGACAATTAAAAACAATGGTAAGTTTCAACTTAATTATTTAAATTTAATTATTTAAAAGTGAACTATGGCTGGTTAAAGTTAAGTAATGCAGAATTACTCTGTTATATTTAGGCAGCAAGGATCAATGGCACAAGATCCAGGGTCATTTCCTGAATGTGAGCATTATGGCAATCCCTTGTCTGTGCTCAATGGCACCAAGAGGCTTGGCACCTAATACGAGGTCAGTAGGGGTTTAGGGAATTAGTCATGTCTATAAATTCTGACATCTTACCTTAAGACCTTGGCTTTTCAGCGAGTACTAGGCCGTGTTTAGGCAGTCTGGACCTTCTGGAATGGGGGAGGGAGAATAGACTGCAGCAGACTCGATAATCCTAGGAATTGTAATCAGTTTTTAGATCAGGCAAATAAGGTCAAGTAGTCTAACTGGAATAATGAATGGATAATTGCTGCGACTAAATTAGTTGGCAAGTCTGACTTAGCTGGTAGTCACCAAGCAGTCTGTCACTCGTTTCAGCTGTATGTGGAAACTTCATTGTTGGACATTTTTTAAAAGGTTTTTATTTTTTAAACTATAAAGATGCCCTTCATCTTTCACTCTACAGACAGAAAAAGGGAAATATGAATCTTTTTCTAGTATCATGAAGAACTGAAATTCACACTGTATTTTGTCTTTTTTGCTGAACTTAGAAAATCCAACTTACACATAGACTCAGTCATTTCCCCAAACCGTGCATATAATCTCTCCATGGATGCTGACTCATGCTGCCTTTAGGTTATTATGAGAGCATGTTTTGCAATGATCAAAATAGCTATTGGATGATAAATATTTGTACTTGCTGCATGTAGTTGAAGGCTAAGTAGAACAGCAAGTGGAGCCTCCACAGTCTGCACATGAAACATAACACCAGTCCCCCAACTAAGGCATCAAAACTCTTGTATATAAGAGTATATCCTCTTAGAAAAGGTTACGGAATGAATCTCTTCTCTTGCTGCTCTGGTAGAACTTGATTTGTCAGAAACAAAATGTAGAATCAGATGTTTTTGGTGAAGCTCTTACTGAGAAGATTTCTATGCTACAGCAGTCCTGGTAAGCCTCATGCTTCCACATAGTGCCCAAATGCTGTCTCCCTCCTAGGAACTTGCATTGTCCAATATTTCTACTCTGTTGTATTCCAGTCAGTAGAAAACTGGCA
>VZSV01000050.1:1771014-1801373 GCA_013398735.1 Nothocercus julius | reverse complement strand
CAGTGCAATTTCACAAAGCTTTGAAGAAGTAGTAGGCTTGTAGTGCTAGGCTTCCATGCTAAAGCTCTGACTTTAAAAAAAAAAAAAAAAAAAAAAAAAGGCTGATATTGTACTGTATAGTCTGTCTTTCCATCAGTTGTGGACATTTCTATAACTTCTTTGCTTAAGAGGCAAAAACTAAGTATTTGAAAACATATAGTTTCTTTTACAATGAAAGTATTAAAATTGTAGTTCATTAAATGTATTCTAGTCCATAGAGATTTTTTACTAGAATAAATCCTGAAATAACACTAGAATACCAATTTGGATTTGGACTATCTAGTCCAGTAGCTGATCTCCAGCAGACTCCATAAGCAGATACTGAGGGATGAGTAAGAACAGGCTAAGTATGTATGAAATACTCTCAGCCTGCCATGTATTTCCATTAGAAACTTCCTGAGCCAAGAATACTTTCACTTTATTTAGTAATTCTTCATAACTTCCACCCCAAATCTTTGGAAGGCTGCCCTAGTGAACTCATTACATAAAATAAGCCTCATTCACCCTGAGTAGTTACTGACTTCCCACTGCTGCCAAAAGACAGGCCTTACCATGTGTCTCTTATCAGGCTTTGAAAAGAAAGTGACAAGATCCTTTAATATGTTGTCATTCTTCGCTGCAGCATTACAGTTTCTAGGATATTTAGTATAGGAACATTGTCCAGTAGTTGCCTGGAAATAGAAACAACAAAATCAGTGCTTTGTTTTTGAACATCAGATAGTGACGACAGGCAGACTACTGAAAAGCAAGAAGCTCAAAAGGAACCTAAATTGTACTTGCAAAATTTTAAAACACATGGGGCTGAAGATGACCCTTCCTGCCCACCCTACCTCATCATAGCCCAATTTAAACTTTATGCTTCCCTGTTTCACTTAAGTACACAAAATAATTTGGGAGTGAGATACAATAAGCCAGAGAGAGGCTTGAGGTCATTTGTGTTTGATTAATACAGTAGACAAAGGACATCTGTTGTACCCTATTTCTTAAGAATAGTAATGTTCTAAAATGGAAGGATCTTGAATTACATGTTCTGCATAATTGTAAACCTTCTGCTTCACAAGATAGAATAAGGCTTGATGAACTGGGGTCTTTAAAATATTGTAAAGAGGCTATTAAATGTAGAAGTTTTCTGATTCTTTTTTAAACTCACTGTATTCTACTCTTTACAAAGTGTTCAGTGCCACAGCAGAAAAGTACTGACAAACACAAATCACAGATTCATGCCTAGGATCGAGCTTTGCACAGATGGCTTTAGTACATTCAGTGGGACTCTAGTAAGAATTTATGCAGGTTTGAAAGAAAGGGATAAAAACTGGACACATACACAGTGCTACTCCTGCTATGCTCAGCTTTCTTCATATAATTCATATAGTCAAAACAATGTGAAATAACCTATGCTCACCTTGATATCCAGCAAGTTGAATAGTTTGAAGTTGTTGGGTGGAAAGGCATTAGGTACCATTATCTCCAAGTCTGTATTTGGAGCCATGCTTGGTCCTGAACTGATAACCTTGTAGGGAAGAATGGTAAAGGTTTTAAGCTGTAATTCACGGTAGCTGTTCAAGTGACAAATACATGTATAGAAATTATAAATACAAAACTTACACAGATTTGGGTAGCAATTTGGGATTTGGGTTACATTGTCATGAAACTGGATTCTACTTGGGCCAGCACTATCTCAAATGATTAATGGTCTACTTGGTTCTGGCGGATAACTGAGTGCTTCGCTTCTGTGACCCCACTGCCCCAGGGGTGCTTGTGACTGCCCTGGAGCCTTGCAGGCTGCCTGCAAAAGGAACTAGCAGAGACCCATGTCCAGCTCAGACAAGTTGGAACTGATAACTGGAAATACACTTAGGGGTAAATCCTACTTCTATACAATATCCATAATTCCTTTTAAAGTGTTTCTTGCTTGGAAAAAGTGTCAAGTCAGAACTGTTCTACCACTTTCACCACTTTCAACGTCGCTTGCATATTTTTTTTTTTTTTTTCCTCTGACCATTCAGTGGAAGATTGTTCAGGACAAAGGAAGTATTCAAAGAGGGACTGATACCCACTTCCTATCACTAATAGGTGGGAGTTGGCAACCCAGTACTTTTAGAAATTTCCCTTACTGAGCAGACAGACAAACCTTAGAGATGCTGGAAATCAAAGCCTTCACATTCAAAACATGCGTAACAGGCTTTGCAAAGTAAAGATCTTACATGGAAAGTGAAGTTGATGTTCTCCTTCATGCAAGTAACTGGTGAATCCTTCTCATTTGTTCCATAAATAAATGAAGCCGGTGTAACAAATCTGAGGCAGAATTGTTAATAGAAAGAATATATATCATTAGTAAAGTATTCTGGCCCATATCATCTCAAGTATGATTGATCCTAGGAGAAGAAATGCTTAAATTTGCATTTAAGTAAATGCAGGAACATCAAGTACAAGTTCTCTACCTTTGTATTGTTTCCTCTTAAAAGAATCAGAAAAGTCAGGAACTCTCCTACAAAAAACTACGCTCCATGAGTGCCCCACAGCAAACCAGAATACGGTTCATGTTATGCAAGGAATCTGAGTGACAAGGGAATGCAACACCATGGTCCCATTTTACGTTGAAAAGGCTCCTTGGAGCAAAGTGACACTGTAATGAGAAATCGTCACTCATCTCTTCTACCTCCAGCTGAGGTATCTTTTGTCTCCTTAGTTGTGGGATTTCAGTCCTATCCATCTTCATCTCCAACTTAAGTTTTCAAGATTTATTCGCATTTTCAAGGACCCTGATTGTTTGTTCAAGATGATTTTAAGAAAGCAAGCCATCAACAGAAAGTTGCTATAAAAGCCTGACACAGCTATAGGTTTGTTCTTGAAACATTTAATTGGACAGCCAAATAAAATACAGCTGCAAAACTCACTGTGCTAGAAGTAAAAACTGATGCCATCTGTTACTGGAAAAACTGATAAAATATCTATTTTGGTTCTTAGATTAGCATTCATTTATCACATTCAGTGTGTAAGACCTTGATTATGCATGTTTTCAAAATTCAAAAATTCAGTCATAATTTTGTGTGTGCTATTAAGTCTTCCTAAGTCAGTAGGGCTTCTCAAAAAAAAAAAAAAAAATCATACAGCAGATTCTAGAATAGCTGTGCCATCTCATTCTCAGGATTTTCAGCTACCTTACATTTCTGTGTAAAACATTTGGGAATTTTTAAGATGAACAGGACAACAGTTCTGTGAATGTGCATGTATAGCAAGAGCTGACTTACCCATGAGCATTTAACTCAACCTCATATTTTAGAGGTACAACTAAAGTTACAGCGTTATCCAACAACGTGTTCACATCTTCGTTTTCACTATAAAAGAGAAAAATGAGTTTAGAATGCCATCATATGCTATACGCATTTACAGTTATTGCATATATATTTATATAAGCAAATATTAAAAATGTATCTTCCAGATTATTAAAACAAAAACATTTCATAAGTAACTACCTGTTAGGTATTAACAAGGAACTTTGTATAGAGGCAGAAATCTGCTCATTGTTTAAATAGCTACTGTATTTTATTTTGTAATTTCTCTCTAGATTTTGCAGTAGATAGCCTTTCTTGCCACTGTGTTTTACTAAGTTTTTCAGTGTTCCCTGTTCTGTTCTTCAAAGCTAAGAGAATTTCTCATTGAAAAGAGCAATTTTTAATCACACATTACCAGGTAGCATTAATGATGAGGTTCAGGTCATCTTCTGCTCTAGTAAATGAACTTGCATCCAAGAAGAAACTAAAATCCAGCTGTAGAACAAATGAAATTTTCTTTGTATCAAATGATACTATATCTTAACACAGTCTTAGTGAAAATGTTCTGTTAAGATCATTTATAATTTCTTCAGCTTCCAAGTCTTTTCAAAGAAGACTTTTACTATCTTTCTACTTGTCTAGGAAGCCAAGTGCAATCAACTGAAGCAATGTAGTTCATTAATGAAATATTCCAGAGAATGTTTAAGCAACTAACTTTAAAAGGAGCAGAGACATTCAGATATTAGCATGATAAACGATGACAGTAGTTGGGAATGAAGGAGAGATTTTGAAAAACAAGTGTTCCCCCCTGTCCCTGAAAATCCTATTAAAATATCTAGAAAATTTTGAAAGTTTACCTTTGATTTTTGATCTACGTATAGGTAGCCAACGCTGCACTCAAGTTTCACTGCATGAGTATCTTTATCTAATACATCACAATGTATCTGCTTTTCTTCCTAAAATAAAGGACTAATTATTAATGATTCATTATTAATGATTCAAAACTATTTTCAGACATTTTAATATTTTTGTTCAAGACCCGACCAATTCATGCTGTTAATTGACAGTCCATTTGCTCATAATGAAGCTCAGATGGATGCATCAGGCCCACTCAAGCTTAAAACTCGTCTGCTAAAGGCAGGGAAAGGTAATTCTACATAAACACCCGTGAGATTTTTTTGTTCTTACCACTTCTAAAACTCTGATGAAATAAAGACCTCTAGGGATCTGAATGTGGAGGATGGTTTCATACGCATCATCTCCAGTATTGAGCAAAGAAACATTCAGTAACAATGTCCTTGTGTTTCCAACAGTAAGATACGTTTTCTTTTCATTGGGCCTATAAAAATAATGATCAGAATATAAGTGAAAAGCAGCATGAAGAACAACACAATGTGAAAAACAATACAGAGCTTATAGGCAAAAAAATAACCTCTATTGTTCCTTTAGTTAACTTCATTTTGCTCTAATATCTGAAAACAAACTCAGATGGAGATTATGAGGAAGGTACAACAAATGTTAGATGATAGTCAAGTCCAGCACTGTATCTTTTAAACCCTAAGGTTATTAATGCGAGAGCAAGAACGGTGTTATCAGAGCAATCAGGTTCTGCCTTTTACAGGTCACTCTACAGACGAGAATAGCAATATGCTAACGCGACAGTACTTTCAGATATTATTCAAAATTCAGACCTTTGCAGAGAGGTACCGTGAAGCCTGTGGAGCTTGGTTGGAGTATTTAGACGTATCAAAGAATGCTAAGAGTATGTATAAGCTTACAGTTCTGATGCAATATATTACATGAACACGGATATGTACTTTATAAAGAAATGAGATGGTAATTTAAGTTCTTTCATATTATTATTATTATTATATCTCTGATCACAGGCCAGACTGAGCTAGGACTGCCTCAGGTTCAGTGTAATGCTCTGTAATCATGTTACAAGTAGAGATACCCTGTGAGGGTCTAAAAGTAAACTTCAGCTTGACATTAAAGTTTAATTAAGACTTGCAGAAGGGCTGCCTAGAAATAGACATTTATCAGATATTCTGGCTCGAAACCAAAGCATTAGTCACTGAACACCTTTGGGAAAGGAGTTGGCACTTAGACAAGTAACAGAAGGTAAAAGCACTGCATAAGCAGACAGGCTCTGAGACAAAAGCAAATTAAAGCAAAATACAATGTTAACATTTCAGTAGCTCGACTTCAGCTTAGTTTAAAATTTAAAAGCTATTTTACTGCAGTTATCTGTTTACCATTCAGCTTTCTTTTACACATTACCACTGAATTTGTTAACACGACACCATCACAAAAATGCCCGCCAGTTTAACACCGCCTCGAGAAGACAAAAGCACCAGGTAAGCAGCTGTAACTACCGAGCTTAACCACGGCATCTCCCTGGCAATCATCGTTCATTAAAACATGCATGATACACACTAGAAAATTACAGAGCAGGCCAGATTCTAAGCAATTGAAAGAAAACATGAAAGTGTATTCGTGAAGACTCATAACTTGTAAGCTAAGGCATTTCAGACACTCCTACTTGATTTCATTCTTTTTCCCAACTAAAGCTGTTTCTTTGCTGTTCCTGGATAATGAATGCATTCTGTATAGACAAAATAAATTAATCCTTCATAGCTAAGTAGTTTTTAATCGAGGTACTGGAGGCCCAATGTAATATAGGGTGATGCTTCACACTTTATTAAGACATTTAGCCTATTTATTTATACTGAAAATGTGCTATTGTTCTCCACCTAATGCCAAACAGATATGTTGTGATCTCTTTTCCTTTCTTAGAGCTTTGAGGCATTTAAAAAACAGCACTGCTAGTATCACAGATAAAAATACTACACATGATTTCCCTGAAAAGCTCAAAATTATTCAAACAAAATAATCTCATGAAAATGCAAGTTTATGCAAATGAAAGCTATATTATACTTACTTTGGAAACAAAACTTTTCCAGAAACTCTTAAGTCAGCAGAACAATTTTCATGGGAGCAAAGCCTTGCAAAAACGAACTGTAAAGGAAAACAACATCATCATTTCAGTAGACTAGGTAGATTATACTGAGTAGAAATATTTTCAAAAAGAAGAAATCTCTAACCATTTTACCTAGTATCTGGAATTTGTTTATAGTCCTTGTTCATAAGAACACCTCTCTGCCTCGCCAGTGTCCAGGCACGTTCTGCGCACGCAGAACAGCAGCGTCCTGCCACGCTGCGCAGGCCCTCGCTGCAGTGAGCCATGGCTCCGCGTTGGCCAACCCCAAAAGCAGCCCCTTAGGAAGGGCAGAGCGCTGCCGTGTCCCCACAACACACGTCCCTGCCTTCCCTCCTCTGATAAGGAGCAGTAAGAGAGCTTTATTGCATGAACTTTACTTATTGTACTGTAGATTTGATGAGCCTAAGGATACCGTGGGTTGCCTGTGTCTGTGCCTTTGTTAACAGCGTTCCACAGAGCGCAGTTATGTCCCTATATTCAACAACAGCCTGTCTCTCTCTCAGGTTGTTTGGTTCCTAAAGCAAAATACTGGATAACACCAAAGGGGAAAAAAGGCCATTTAAAGGAGCTTTCAAAGATCTCAAAATTCCGATTGTCAACTATATCTGAATTATGTTGGGCTTGCTGTTTGTGAGAAGTCAAAATATTTCTGTGACCATCTGGTCGTTAAAAATTCACAGCATCCTGTCTTTGGCTTAAGTCAGAATGAAAGTTTGGGGAAGAAAAAAGTCAATTTCATATTCATTTAAGGATACAGTATGCACTGTTCCCTTCCTTCCCTCCCCTAGACGGCTTTTGAAAACCAACACGGATTCAGTATTCCTGCAATGCTGGTGAAACAGTTCGATATGAACACGGTATTAGATATTTAACACAGAATTCATTTTGAAGGACAGTTCTATGCTGCAAAGCGACTCATCTTACGTAGCTGAAATAGCTATAAAAAGAAAAAAAACAGATAATGATTTTAAATTATAAATTGCATAGCTGTGCCCTGAGATGTACACATAGATATGTATATAAATTTTATTTTTACATATACATACGTGTGTGTATATATATATATTTACATATACATGTATATTTTATATATATCTAATATTAAATATTCTTAGAAGTTCTCTGCATACAGCTCATTAACATAACAAAATTTAGATATGGGTTCTGCAAACAAAATAATTTAATGATAAGTATATTGTTCTAGTTTATTAAATAAGATCTAGGCACTAGGTGCTGGTCTAGAAAATACAAGATATTACTATGTGAAGTTTCTTTTATCTAAGGACTATTTAAAGAATATTTATTTATTTATTTATTGCATTTGAAAACGTAAGTCATACGTAAGTCATACCTTGCTTTTAATAACATCTTTTTCTTTTCTCCTTTGAAGAACTGGTTGAAGTGGTGAAAATTCTTCGTTTCTTCTTTTCTGTAGAATATGACGCCCCAGATGATAACTTGCTTCAACATGTATAGGAGTCAAGATATCCCTTACATCTTTCTATGAAAATTGGAAACCTAATGAGTTAATCATATAAGACAAACATGTATGCATATGCTTTATGTTTTAAAGAATATAAAAATGCCTAGAACTAATTTATTTTTTACATATAATTTCCTAAGTCATATTTGCTCCTGTATTTTCCAGCCATTAAAAAAAGAAATCAGAAATACAGAAAAGCATAATACATTCAAGGACAGCATCAGGCATTTCAAAATGAAGATCCTTTAATTAAAAGATGTTTAACTGAATAGTGACCTACCTTACTTTAATCAACAGTAGTGCTTTATACACCTATGGAACGCTGTACTGTCCAATTACAAAAATAGGCAAAAAGAATATTTCTGTATGAAGTCAAAAGGGCTTCTCCCACATAACCACTAAATCAGTTCATAACTGAATTTTGTTTTTCTTCCTTTATATTTCCTACTTCACACTGGGAAGATTAAACTCCTCAGTAAATGACCGTTTTTGACATGAAACCTTGACTGTGTAGGAACGTTGCAATTCAGAGCCCAAATTATCTACTTGTGAAAACGGAACAGCTTGAAGCACTGAGAACTACAATAGCAAACCTGATTAAATTATTCCCTGAGTGTCCCTGAGTCCCTAAGACAGACAGCCGCTGATTGTCCCTCCACATGGCCACTGCTTTAATTCTTATCTACAGGCTTGCTTTGACCATATCACATGTTAGCTAATTCGTAACAATTTTCCACAAGGTCTTCTCTGCATCTGCTTTATATTACTTTCATTATACTAATTAGCTATTAATTAGTCTTTACATCAAAAATGTAAAATGTACATGGTCTCTTGCAAGGATTGTACTTGACAGACGTTCACACTTACTTAACTTCAGGAGCTTCATACAAGTGCAGAAGCCTCAGTGAGGGGAAGGAGTTGCATAAGGCTCCAATTAGGAATTTGAAAGAGAATTGAGTTAAACCGAGGAAAAGCTCTAATGGTAGACAATAGGAATGATCTAATGAATCTAATAGGAATGATAAGCCACATCATGTTCTTCCTCCTACACAAATACTTGCTGATGTTGGCAAAGCAATCTGTGCAAGGTTGGCTGGCAGTGAGCTCTCTCTCCGCAAACAAAACTCTTGTAAGAAGTGGGCAATTTGCCAGCGCTCCTTAAAGTAGCACATGCAGTTAGGGGCAGCTACCAGCTGAAATGCAACTGGGCAACTTTACAGTAGAGAGTAGAGGCTTTCCATTCCACCTCGCAGCTTTATCTTGGAGAACTACCTCTTCATGTTGTCATAAACAAAACATAAGTAAAAGGAAGGAAGAAGAAAAGCACATGGAGGAGATGGTGGTTTTTCTGTGCAGGTTTTATGTAATTCTAGAATATTAAGCCTGTTTTCCAGCCTCTGTGCAGGAGCAGCTGCACCAGTCACCCTGCTAGATGCTGGTTTCAGAAAGTCACGGAACCGCTACCTTCAGGATTTTGAAGAAAAGGCTACACAAGCTAGATCATTCTTCTCTAACCCTTTCCCCCACCTCCATCTAAACATTCCTTTTCCATAGTATTTTCTTAAAGAATTCTTTTTCCATTTGATATCTCTTACAGGAGAAAAGTCTATTATTTCTGAGTTTAATATAATACAGTTCCTCTGTGTCCCTTGTTTTTATTGTTTCACTGTGTGTTAGGACTTCAAGTTCTTCCCGTTTATTCCTCCCAGTGTTTTTGCTGGAGCAGGCAAGCATCTACAATGTTTGGCAGATGCGTTCATTTCATTTTTCTTTTGACCAACCAAGGGCCTCATGGATGTTCTAAGACTCGTTCAGATTGTGATCATTTTTGGATACGTATTTGTGCAGACTTAACTCATAAGAGGGGTGGACATCACTTGTTGGCACAGTGCACATTCTTTATCAAAGTCATTCAGCTCTCAATTCTTTTATGAAACTCTTCCATGGGCTGCTCTTCCTCTCATTTTCCACTACTGATTTGCTAACCAAGTATCTCCATAAGATGAGGGCTGCCTTTCTTGCAGGGAGGAACTGAAGAATTCCCAGCAGGTTGTGCATGTTCATGCCCTGCAAGTGGACACTGGAATCCTTGCAGAAAGTCCACAGAACAGACCACACCATAAACCTCAAGATGCAGTCACCCTTCTAGCAATCGATTCGTTTTGCCTCCTATGGATCAGAAATTGGTTCCTTTCTGATCAGGTGAGTCTGCCTCTTGCACCCACAGTAAGAAGGGGAGCAACACCTTAGATACATTCTTTGAAATGGTTAGAAATTACGTAGTAAACATTCTCTGTGTAATTACTAGTTTAAAGTGTTTGAATTAAGGAACAAGGTAGATATTAAAGTTCTGTCAGAAATGTTCAGTAGAAAGCACATGCTGTATCACGTCTTCTCAGTGGATAGAAGAATGGCCTCCATCTGCTTTCTTATAAAACAGGGTGAAAAAAAGGCCAGAAATATTAATGATATTCAGCACTGTGATGATTATTATGCTTATTCTTTTTGACATAAGAGATGACAGGCCTGTTGACTTTTCCATAAAAGCTGAAAAAGCAGCAGAACTAAAAACTATTAATTGTAGAAATTATCAACAGAAATACTGTACTTTTCTAATTATGTAATGGAGCTGTAAATAAAATACAAATTATTTTGCAGCAGATGTGCTTATAAAGGACAGCAAATGCTTTACAGTAAAATACACATTGAAGATTACATTACCCTCATAAACGCTGGATGATCATTGCAGGCAATTTTCTTGTTATAAATCTTTATATTTCCAGAGGTTGTATCAGATGTTCCATTGGAAGAAAAATAAAATCTTGCTTGTGTATCCACTTTTCTGTTCACATCCACACTCAGATTATAGAGCAAAACTGGAAAATTAAAATCAGGGAAAATAAAAGTTATAAAAACTTTTAGGCACAGTAATTTTCATGAATTTATGACATAAATTATATCTTCTGACTCATATTCTCTTGAGATTGTTCCGTAATATCAACCTCAAAATGCTCCATTTACAAATTCCCTGAGACAAGTCCACCCCTAATGAAAGCTTCTAGCCCTCTGAAAACTGACTGTGTAGTGTTGATCCTAGATGCTTGCTTCAAATATAACTTGTTTTAGCAAGTTATAGAGAAACTGTTTAAAGAAAATCTGCTTCAGTAACTTAGAGGGCTGACTTTGCCCCGAGCTTTTAGTTTTTCGTTTTATACATTTGATACTGAGCTGAGATTAGTACTATTAGGAGTATTAAATACCAGTATAATTATTCTCTAAATAAGTTCATTTCTTATTCAAATGAATACATTAACTGGATTTTTTTCCCAAGCAACTTACCTATATAGCCAGGTACCTCTCGCCCTGTGTATGTAAAGCACAGCTTTAATTCCATACAGATGGCAGGCTGGTCATTTTCCATGCAGTTTAAGTTAGTTCGATTTATTGAATCAGGGTGTTTTAGAGAAGCTTCAACAATTATCACTGGTTTTGTTCTAACAACATAGAAAAGTTATCATTCAGAAAATGCTTCAGAATCAACTTAAAGAATATATAATTTAAGATAATAATTTTAAAGATATTTTCTTAATTTTTGCATTCTTTAGCATAAAAATAGTGTGTGAAAAAAAATTGACTCAAAGAGTTTAAGAATGGTATTTTCTTTTTCTCTACAATGTTTAGTTGCACAAACGAGTTGAATAGCATTCTAGAGTTTAACAAAAGAAGTTCAAACCAGCAAAAGGAGCTGCATGAGGCTAAAACAAACTACTAGTTTTTTTAATTACATCTAAAAATTTACAATTAAACTGCACGATCTTTAAGCATTGAAATGCATCAACCTCACCTGAGCAGCACAGCAGAATTGGAGAGAAATGCACCAACTGCTACATCTGAATAAACAAACAAAAAGATAGATAAGCATCTTTACTCAACAGAAATTACTTCTTAGATACAAGCATTTTGTAGTATGCTCATTTCTGGACAGCATTAAAACATTGTTTGCCCATTATTTAAAGATTATGTTAATATGTAAACTAATTTGTATAGAAAATGATTCCTCAAATCCTTGCTCCCTGTCCCTTAAAGCTGCATACTAATTTGTCTGGACTTGTAGATGTTGGCAACATGATAATACGATTTCCATGCCAAGGCTGACAAGGGAGTATAATTCAGCTAAATAACAGCTCTTGCCTCCTTTTTAACTCAAATATTTAGTTTTTCTGTGTATATACATACCTAGATATAGTAAATTTGTGTATATATTATATATATATATATATATGAGGTGTGTATATACATCTTTATATATAAAAATGTAAGTAGATATAAAAAGTATAGATTTATTATTTTATTCCACATTAAGTGAAAACTGTTCATGTGATACAGGGAGAAATATGCACAGTACAGTTTCTCGAGGGAGGGAATAAGAGAATACTTTTCACATGACAATAAACGATGAGAGCAGAGCTCCCCAAAAAGCAACAGTAGCTGACCTGAAAGCACAAGGGACCTGATCACCTCCTGTTAGCCCAGCATTACCCACTCACATTTCTGCAGAAAAACTCAGAGCAGAGTTTCTGCTAACTTTATGCTTTCATAACCACAGTGGCAGGACAGACAGCACCTGAATCTGACATAACACCATTCTGTACGATGTCAAAATATTTTGACAATGTGTTTGAAACAATTGAGTATGTATTTGAAACCAGGCAAGTTATTTTAGCCCAAATTAGCACTTCTGTGTTACACTCACAAGAATTCCACCACATTCCTAATCTGGTGCTCTGAGCCTCGAGGCCAGATTAATTTTTTGTTGATGAACAGCCTGAGAGTCATTGAGCTAAATGAGTTGTGACAAGACCCAGACTTCATAAAGACATAAAAGACTTTCAGGTTAGCACACTAACCTGAACAGCAGACATACTTTTGGTGACCAGTCTAGGTCACTGTGACATTAGCAGATAAAGTGCTTGCCATAAAACTAAGTTTTCTCTTCCTCATTTGCACTATGCACTATTACATCTTTCTGAGCTCTTCAGTAACAGTTAGATGACCGTAAAAAACTGACTGCTTGCCCTCAGCTTTACCCCATCATTTTTCTTCTTCCCTGAATGCAAGACGTGAGATGTCACCTTAATAACAGATTTTGCTCTTGGAAGGAGTAACAAGTAGCATGGTTGGGTTGTTCTCTATTCATTTCTACTGTCATGTAAAGGAAAATAAGCAAAATTGTTTAATTCACCTTGATAGCCATTGTTATCTGCATCAACACCACTTGCTATGGATTGTCCAAACATGCTCAAACCATTACTGACATGATGTCCTTGTATTCTCTGAAGGAGAGGGGAAAAAGGAAAGAAGATTATTCTTGGAAAGCTAATGTTTCAGTTATATTAGCACAACTGTCCTGCCTCTGAAGGCAGGTACCTGCCCGTGAATGTTTGCCTCTGACAGCCATATTCCTCCACTGCTGCAAATATAAAAATATAAATATGCACCCCATAAATCCCATCTGAAGCCTCTAGAACACTTTTTATATTATAAGTTATGTATTATGACTAGAAATCACAGGCTGCGTACAAATATTCTGAAAATAAATTCGTTTAAAGTAATTCAGCTGCTCTGAAAGTTAAATTACAGAAAACAGTCTCAAATTTAAACTTAAGGGTTTTCTGGATTTTTTTTTAAATAATAGAAAAAGCATACCTGTGAAAATGATGGAGTTATTCCATCATCCCTGCCGTTGTATATATAAATAACTCCTTTTAGATCATCTTCCTGTGGAGCCCCAATTGCTACATCTGTAGGAAAAGAGTTTAATGAGAGAAACTAATGATTTTGAAGGCTTTATGTTATATGCATATTACATACTATTTGTAGAATGCCTACAGATTTTTATAACCTTTTCAGCAAGAGAAATTGGCAGACTGTACCAGATGTATAACAAATGTAGATGCGTTTACAACAAATGCATGTGTACACCACTTGAGAGCAGAGATCTGAGGTGGTAACTTGAGAAGGGGATGCTGTGCAGCTGGGTAATCCGTGTACAGCTCATTTTGACCACAGTTGTTTTCCTAACAGCTTTAGCGGGACAGCCCATTTTGCCTCTTGGAGGAAGCGGAAAAACTTCTGCAACTTTGCAGTTTGGAAAAGGAACTCAGGATATGAGGAAAACGGCCGTGTAGTTCCTGTTCTGTCTTAGCCTTGTGCTGCAGGCGGAGCTGAGGTGGCTCTCAGACATCCCAAGGACAGTTCACACCAGGCTTGCCCAGCACCTCTGTGATCCCAGCAGTGGCTAAATTCACAATGTGCATCTTGCCTTTGCATGAATTTCTCAGGCACCATCAGCTCAGCTTCTGAGAGACCTGATCTTGAGTACGTAGGTGTCTAGTCTTACACACGAAAATGACTGAACTGCCATCAACCCCATTTTTTTTTTGTATTTCTACTACATCTTATTGCCTGACCTGACACCAAAACCTCTTCATACAAGGTTGTCTTCAGGCTTTAGTGGGCTGAATATTACTTGTACTCAACTCATGTACAAAGAAAAGTTAAAGAAAGCCAAATCGTGATCCATGTAGTGCCTGACCAAATTGATATGACTGAATTCAGAAACAAGTGCTAAAGATTAAGGCAAACAGAACAATACCATGTGTTCTAGGTGTCCGTGCTTGACACCTGCCTGCTTGGCAGACTAGATGATCTCTAGAGGTCCCTTTCAACCCCAGCCATTCTGTGTAATACAGACCAGGACAGTCATATGACTGTGCCTGAAGCAGTGTGTTTCTGGAAAACAGGGCCAGCCACAGGCATTAACCTTTTTCAAACAAAAATCTTTTTCCTAACAATACTGTATATGGCCCCTCAGAGATTATCATGTAGATTGGCCAAGACGACCATGGCATTTATTAAAAAAAGAAAGAAAAAAGAACACCTTTGCTTTTCTGAAACTATGATTATTTTACTTCACTCTGCTATTCCCATATGGCTTAAATTAGTCTTTTACACTGACCCAAATGAACCATATATTTTCCTCTGAAATGTTCTTAGCAGCTAATAACAGCTTGAACGGGCTTCAGCAGGGCAATGAAGGTAGCTGGTTTAAACAAAGGAATATGTTTTATGCCGAGATGATTTAATCCCAGATGGGTGTGCCAACACATAAACAAACACCTTTACAAAAACATTACCTTTACTAAAACATTACCAAAAAAAAGCTGGTTCAAATAGCCGGAGGACACTTAGCAAAAAGAGCGGGCAGGAAGGAAAGGGAGAGTGAATTATGGTATCTTAAAAACCACCAGTGTAAATTAATAAATGCAAAATTTCACTCACAAATGAAACAAAACTGAACGATCTGCAAATACAGAAAAGCCAGTATGCAGCACCAAATCAAAAACAGACGCACAGCAAAGCTCTGATGACTTGGTTTAGCTGAATAGCTCTCTGATTGAATCCATACTGACTGAGCCCATACTTCAGTGACTAAAACACACAAAGTATGTTATGTCTCTCTGCTGGTGAGATGAAAATAGGACAGCCAAGTTATGCTGTCTAATTAAAGCAAAACATATGTTTGGGGGGTGGGGTTGGCGTCCACACGAACACACATGCCATTATCTTCGCAGGGCTGATACGGAAGGTTTCTATCACTGAACGAGTTGGCTCGGCTGTGCTTTTTTATTACTTACCATAGACAAATGGCCCCTATCACCCAATTTCTCTTTATATTGTGCTTCCAGCTGTTCTTACAAGAAAATCTTTTTTCCTCCTGTCACTGTAAATATCTCCTCCTTTTCTTCAGCTCCCCACAATAGCTTACTATGCCTTCCCCTACAGTTTTACAATGCCCACTCTATGTTATGTTGTGTCATATGCCTATTTTGCTATGCTGCTATTAATTTGATTTTAATTCTCTGCTCCTCAGCCCTATATTTGGATAATGTTTTCCTCTGCAGTTTGCAAATGTTTTGGGGAAAAAACGGAAGGTTGCGTGTGAAATGCTTAGAATATTTTGGCTTAAAAATGAACTTCTGAATCTTGCAAGAGCAGAGAGCTCCGGCTGTATTTCTATCCTCTCTCTGCACAACCTGTCAGGATGGCCCCTCTGCTGAAGGGAATTCCTCTCAGTTTGAAAACATAACCAGATGAACACAAGCACTGGGCAAGTTCCCCTCTGTCTGCCCTCAGTCTAGCTGAAGGCCCCTGAGTCAACCACATATTTGCAAGCTACCTATATAGCCATGGAATCAAGAAGGGAAGAAGCTGGGAGCAGTAGATAATGGAAATTTATGCAGCAGTTACATTTGGAAAGTGTGAATGTAAGTAGAAGGCAAAAATTAAAACCAAATTTTGGTTTTGTTTTGATACTTACCTTCATAACCATCATTATCAATGTCTCCTAGATTGGCTATGGACTCTCCAAACCTGGCTGCATATGAGTCACTCCCACTGAGCTCTATGTCTAGTTCTGCCATTTTTGCCTCCTGACGGAAAACAAAATCAATGAAAAGTACATTAACAAAGTGTGTTCCGTATGACTAGGATGATTACTCCAAATGTTAAATGGCTTTTGGATGGTAAGAGAAAAATATTCCTTGCTGCACAAGACAGGATTATCAAAGATATTCAGCAATATTTAGCACAGTTTATATTCAGATCGGAGCTGTTCTTTAAGAGGGCAGCAGCGTGTGGCCACAGTAAAGCCCTCTAAGCAGCAGCAAGCTTACATCGGAGTGCGTCTGCTTACAGCACGCAGCAAACTGTGCGTGTGAACACGAATGCAACAAAAAAGGCAGTACCTAGGAGCTGCTTCAGAGGCACTGTGTGTGCTCTGGTAACTTGGAGCTGTCCTACAGTGGCTTAATTCTCTGTGCATTCAGAGTAAGAAAATGTTAATGCTAAAATAATGAATGTGCATCAGCGTGTGGAGGAGGGATGGAAAATGGATATGGAGATAAAATTAACAACACTGGATAAATTCAAACGCAGACCAAAAACAGAGTGATTATATTTTCATTTCTGATACCTAAAAAGAATAAAAGGAAGGTGGTTCTAATACATGCCTGTCCAGCTTCTTTATTTGCCAAACTGGAGAATTTTAACAAATGCACCACTATTCATCCTTGCTTCTCCTCCTAATTGCACGCAAATATTAAATTCCCTCTTTGCTTTAGAAGTGCTAAGTTGCTCTTAACATGCCAGTTCAGGAGTGAGCGTGGTAATGGGAAGAGCGCTTGATGTAGTAAGCAGTAGCAGGCTGTAACTCTCACAAGTTACTGGGAAACACAACCAGCCTGCCTTCAGTTTCAACACTAGCGTAAATAGCGTGTTGAAGCTTACACAGCTCGCATCTGACATGTACATATGCTCCAGAGTCCTGCTGCTGTTTTTCCACACATTCTGCTCTTGCTAGAAAGTCAGCTTGTTTTACAGATAACACTTGGCACTACCTACCAGTGGATAAGGGATTCTCATACTGATACTGAAGTTGTTTTGCTCACACCTTACAATAAGAGACAGGAAATCTCTTTGGGTTGTTACACCAGAATGAATGTTACATGTTCTTAAGAGAAAATACTTACAGAACCTGAATTGATGTAAACGTAAACTCTTCCTTCTTCTCTAACGGTACTTTGCATCGGAGCACCCACTAGCAAGTCTGAGAGGCCATCTGAATTCAGGTCCACAGCACAAACTGCAGCTCCGAAGTAAGAACCAAGCTGCGTGCAAACAAGAATCTCATTATCCTCAATTTTTTATGAAGGCGTGCTGGAAGTTCTAAGGTGTGGAATAATTGCATTAAAGCTTTACCTTTTTACCCTTTAGTTCAAATAGGATATTTAGTTGCTTCTCAATGTTAAAAATGTATGCCTAAAACAGAGCAAATAAAAGTAATGTTCAGTGAGCAGTAATCTGAAATACTATTTTGTGCTTTTCTATAATTGGGGCTAGAGAATCGTCCAGGGAACACACAGGACCACAGGTACAGTTATTTTCTATTTCCTATCTGCACCTTTCATTAATACCATAGTTCACAGCAGTTATTCAGATTATTTTTCCATCATTCCGTCTTTGGCCTTTTTCCCTGCCGTGAGAAATTGCATTATCCTACACTTGTCTTTATTACATTAATCTAAACTGGAACCCTCCAGGGAGAGGGGCAGGAGGAAATCCTCCTCAGACCAACAGCATGAACAATCTCTTACTTTACCAGTCTGCTCCTGTTGGGGAGCTCCTCCAATGACTTCTATACTGGTTGACGTCAAAAAATGCCCAGCTCCAACAGAGTATCCTGTAAATTAGAAATGCACTACTCAACACTTTTAATAGCACATAAAGAAGAAAACAGAGTATAATACATAAAAGCTGTCAACACTACTGTGAGTTTGACATACAGACCACAAACAAGCTACCAATGTAAAAACTACTTCTTGAAATATAAGCCAAAGGTCAATAAAAACAGTAAGTTCAAGCAACTTCAGGGCTACTGTGGGTCAGAAACACTCATTTCTTCCCAAGGTCTTAATTATCTGTCATATTTTAAAGGTCATTTTAAAAAAATGCAAATACCTTCTGTAAATGCATGTTCTCTAAGTGTTCTGTGGCTTCATATTGCAATACAAAGTATCAGCTGTTCTTGTGCTGCTGTTTTAACCGGACTGCAGAAAAATGATGCGTAGCACTACCTATATGTGTGTGCATACATATATATTGTTTATATTGTTTTATATACACATATGTAAATATTGGATTTCATATACACACATATGAGGAACTTGGGAACACTTTGGAGCTGAAGTCTGATTGGGCAATAAGAAAACGTTTCATCAGTTTTTGTAAATGAATCTACACAACAAAGTGTCTGTAGCCGTGGAAACAGCTCTTGACAAACAGGACAGTGCTGATGCAAAGCCCAACCCGCAAGGCTGAGGCCTAAACCTCGAGCTGGGTGAGTCACCCTCACTTCTCCTGAAGTCCATTACGGCCAAGTTGAGCCAGGGATAACAGTAAACATATTTTGCTACTCTTGCATTTATGAAATTTCCAACAATATTCACAGCATGTACAGAAAACAGAAAAAATGAGCTTGTAAGAACCAGCCTTATATCTTTCATTTGTAAATAAAACTGTCTGGCATTAAAGTTCTCATTAGGCCAGCATCTTATTGTCATTTTTTAAGCTAACAAAGGTGAACATGGCAATTTATCATTTAAAGGTCAACACCCAGTTTTTACTTATTCAGCAAAAAATAAGCTTAAGTGGATAAACCTTCATTTGCCTCTTCTGACCTTCACTTTCTAGTTATTTTGGTTTTGCTGAAGTATAAATATTAATGTTTCTAATGAACTTGATTAAAAAAAGAAAAAAAAGAAAACTATAGTAGTCGTAGAGACTATGTTTTTAGTGTGGTATAACAAGGTTAGGGGAAAGGCTAGGGAGAAATTGCAAAGCTAACCCTTAACAAACTAACAAAACTAACACTTAAAGGCCTTACATAACTGAATCCAATTGTATTTCCAACCCCAGAATTATCTCTTGTTTACTGAAGTTTGGCTGACTCAAATTACACCAACTTTTCTTTTTCTCCTGTTATATTGAATTTCCGTCTTTCTGAAACATTATTAGCCCTTCTCAAGTTCCTAAAATAAACTATTACTTTGTGATTTCTTTAAGATGGATCTTTAAGTACCTACAGTTACTCTTTCATCAAGCCCAGTTGATTTGAAAGATTGACTTAATTATCTAATCCCTTTAAAGATCACTTCTGTTAATCTCCAAGGAATTCATATTCTGGAGAAGTCAAGGAAATCTACAAAACATTATGTATTCCTATGTTCTCTTTCTAAACTTGCTTTCTGCTTTTATGTATCTCATACTTAAACATCTTCATTTCTTACAACTTAAAATGTTATGATATTTTTTGTACTCTTTTCCTCTAAATTGTACTCTAAATTCTTATGTATTACTCTGGTTTAAAAAACGTAAATAAAGAAGCCAACTAATAGACTCTGCCAGAAGAAATGAATAGGAGAAGTATATAATTATGTGTAGTCATGTGCCTTGAATTACAGTTTGTTCACAATATATTTTTAATATTTGTTAATGATATTTTTGTTCATCACTGAAGGTATAAACAAACTCATCTGTAAAAAAATCTTTTATAACAGAATTAGCCATGAACAGATTTCAGGCCAAGACGGTACAAAAGATGGGAGAGAACAGAAGCTGAGAAAGGGTAAGGGAAGATACCTTCACTTTCTTTCAACTACAGTATTATTATGAAGAGATCAAAGAGAGGTTTAAGCAGCACGTAACAAAAGGGAAACTCAAGGCTCATCTCCTTTCGCAGTGCGCAGAGAGGCGCGAGTTTCCCCCTCCTCCCTCCCTTTCCTCTGGAAAGGGCAGCACTGCGAGGCAGCCGTTCCTGCCGCCAACGCTCTGGTGGCTGTGGCTGCACCCGCACCCTGCACAACTGCTCACGAAACACGCTCCAGCATATCCACGTTTCTGGAAAGGCAAGAGAACCAGGAGAGACTTTGTGCATGAAGAAATTCCTTCACTACACCTCTCCTATCCGTGTTCTTACAGGGGTTTTACCAGTTGCCTATACCTGACTTTCAGCTATCAATGACTTGGCTCATTCCTTACAGAAATTCCCACTCTTACACTTGATGGAGCATAAGAACAGAAATCCAGAATGGGCCTTTTCTGGGCAGGTACAATGTTTAGTTGTTGGAAAGCTGCAGCAAGGTTTTAGAGCACTCTCCAAATTTTCCTGCAACCCATGAAAGGTTACATACATAATTGATGAAAGATATTGATGTGGTATCTGCTCATTTTTTTGCCATATGGCATCTCTCCTGCATAACTTCCCCTCAAATCCAGACCACAACCTTTCAAAGGCTCAGTAGTGAATTCTGAAGTGTTATCAATTTCACATTGCATAAAAGTCATTTCATAACTTATGTCTCCTTCCTATTGTCAGAAGAGGGAAATCACAAACCACAACTGTTTATCCACATGCACTGAATCTATGAGTGGAAAAATGCCAGATCAAAGGTCACAGACAAAAGCATTCCTGCACACTAATTCAGGAAGGACAGACAAGCCTTTCGTAGTGCATACTAAGAAAACTTAAGTTCCTGATGGTTCTGGCACAAAAAAAAACAACCCAACCCAAACCTACAAATTCTCATGCTAAATGCAGATAACTGCTTGGATGTTGGTACAATGGTAAGAGTTGTGTGGCTTTCAGTACAGACATACGTAGATAAGGTTTGCATTCTCATGCATCCAGAAACAAGATATGGATACAGTTGGAATATATTAAAAAGACTGGAGTTAAGTCTATGTCTTGAAGCCATAGCATACCTTCCCTTATGGACATTGAAACAGAGATTAACGAAATTGAAATTTAATTTGAAATTAAATTTTTTAAAATACCTAGATAGCTGCCAAACTTCACTTGGTTATTTGAATCTGCATAAGCGTGGATTGTATTTGCAGTTGTATTGTATACAAAAACAGAACCAGTCCAATAAAATGATCCTGGGGCTCCCATTATAATCAAGTCCTAGAAGAAAAATAAAGTCATGTTATACACATTTAAATATTCATGCAGATAGGCAAGCAAGTCAACTGCTTTTCTTCAGGCCTCCTAAGTATTGGAGGATATGTGGACTCAGTATTGGGGGGATACCACAAGATCACAGGCAATATTTTTCAGACTTTATAGGCACATGGCTACTAAAACTTTGAACTGCCAATCACTTAAAATAAAGCAACTAACAAGATAGTCTCTTCTCAAAGGAATGTTTTAAAAATCACAGTCTTATGGTGGAACGTTGATTAAACAAACAAGAAGGAAACCAAAGAAGGCCTTATTCATATTAATGTTGCATTAAATAGATTACTCTAAAGAGACTAATAAAACTTCATACTAGTTATAGTCCTGTTCTTTTTCTTCATGAAAAGCAATTTTTTATTTGGACTAACACGCTAAAGTATCCCTGGTTAGCTGTGAATTACCATGCAAGTCTTATTAAGATTCAATTGAACAGAAATTGAATAAGTCTGATTTTTCCTTCCATTGAGACAGAAAGAACGTGCACATGTATATACATATTCAGATGGGGAGGTAAATTTGGTATCTTTTATACACACCTCAAGGTAAAAACTAGACATTCCAGCCTGGCACGACCCATGGTTTTCTCCAAACTTTCGCACGTGATCTGGATATTGGCAAGAAGTATTAAAAAGAATGAGAAGCATGTAATTTCAGACTTTTTTAGTAGGTTTCCAACAGGAAAAAAAAAAAAAAAAAGAGACAAAAAAAAGTCTTTCAGTTCAATAATAGAGCTGAAAACACTGTTTTCCACTGTATAGCTCCAAAAACAGTAGTATAACAAATTCAAAGCAATATGCACCACTTGATCAGAGCTGCCTTTGAAGTCTTGTGCTTTTGAAAGTTACTTTTCTCTTTAGATTATTTCATGAAAGACATATGCCAAGTGAAATAGTATACATAGTTGGAGCAGCACAGATGGGTAGGTTTAACTCTTTCCTTTGCATTCTGGATACAATTCAGATATAATGTGTTTGACAAGCACACTTCATAGGAGTTGTGCCAATGGTCCATTCAAGCTTGGAAGGGTTTGTGTTGTGGATATCTTAAAAGCATTGATATCTACCATCTTTAGCAATTTTCTCTAAATTCAACTCTTTGTTTTCCTGCTTTTCCTTGCTAACTGATAACAAGGGGCAGGTTTTCTAGGTAGTTCTTTTACATAACAGCAAGGTACCAAAGGAAAGGCAGGGAATTAGCTGGTTTGATAGCTTCAGAGCTTGGTTCTTATTCTGTCACCCACAACCTTCTGAGGAGAAGATCTGCAGATCTCACACTGCAGGCACAGGCTCAGGCAGGAAACAAGTTCAGAGCAGGGCCGCGTGAGTAGAACACGAGGCTGAAGGGGCTGTTTGGAGGAGCCACGCCAGTTTTATGGATAGGCTAAGCAGCAATAACTCCTGAAGATCTTGGATTTTACTGTGAGCAGGGTGTCGAGCAGAGCGAGCAGATGACAGAGCAAAGGAATGACACTCCTGTACTAGCCTTTTTTTGAGGAGCACATGTCCTTCAGGGTCCCATCCAGTGAGCAAGTGCTTTGATGACTTATTTAAGCTATTCTTTTTTGCCTGCTGAAAGCAACTTCAAAGTGATAAACATCTTGCTAACAGATTTATATTATAGGTCTTAGTCTTTGAGCCTTTGGCTGTAGAAAGCCTGCCTAGAACAACACAGGTTCTTCACACGCTCTGCATCATTTGATTTTTACAGCTTATTCTTTCCTAGAAATGACTCAAGCATTCTGCTTACCTATATAGCATGGGCATATTCTTCTACTCAGTTCAGTTCGAAAATCAGAAGAGATGGCAAAACAAATACCGTAAGGTAGTTTGTGTTCATTTTTTATGTAAAAGATATTTTTCCATCTATGTCCACAAGCCTATGAATAAAAAACAAATATCATGTTTGACACAGAATCAAAAGAATGGTGAAAGCAGTCGGACAAGCAGATCCACAGTCCCCAAGGTTATACATACAAGGATAGATCCATTTTCTTTTGGCTGCCTTGATAAGCTGACACCCAACCACTGGTTATCGCGCTCTTCCAAACAAGTCTTTCCACAGCGCTCTCCACTGGGATTGCCTGTGACACAAAGACCAAGACTGAACAGACAGACAGACCAAAACAGACGTGGCCCGAGACTCGAACACTAGAGAGTTCTGCTGAAAGACTTCAAAAGGCAACTTTGTTGTACCTTATGCCTGTGTATTTTATGTAAACTTTTCCATGCAAATGTTTCACGTTCCTCTTGAACAAAGGTAAGGCTGTGTGTGGTTAAAGAGAACGTGCTCTTTCTGAACATGACTGATTTGGCAGTGAGTATCTGTTTCTCTGTCACTATTAACCAAATTAAGCAAGAATATAAAGATTTATACAGGAGTGGGCTTATACTGCAAGTCTGAATTCTCTAACCTAAATTTTGACCTTTGTGAGTGTCTAAGGTATCACAGGTTTGGACTTTATGAGAGTTTTCACCCTAAAAATTCATAAGAAACCCAAGTAGCATCTCTGGTACCCAAGCTGCGGATGCAGGTCCTGTATCCCTCCTGCATTTCCATTTGTTTAGAAGTGCCTCTTTACTTATTTATTTTCTTTTTAAGAACAGTTAATTGTTAAAACCTTAGGGAACAGAGTGAACTTCCTTTAAACTCCCCAAACAGATACAGTATTGTCCAGTTAGCAAATATTTGCTTCTTCACAGAATCTAGTGCTAGTACCGTATCTGTGGCAAGGAAAAGCTATACATTCAAAGGGATGTTAAGGTACATAAAGCAAGCTCGGCCTTTATGACCATACCTGCTGTATGTCTGTGCAAACAGACAGTAATCCAAACACTGGCCCTGCATGACACAATTTATGAGAAAAATAACCTGCTCGTGAAGCGAGTGATCTTTTGGGTAGTTTCAGTACTTTCCCACATTCAACACAGCCACTGAGGACCCCACAATTTTTGAAGTTTAAGTGTTTATAGTTGCCCAGAAGAGGGCGCCAAGACAGGTCATAGACTACAAGGACAAAGGTGACATTATCCAAGGAGACAAACCAACCCCACACCCAAACAACACTTGCATGAGAGCTGAAATTTATTACTAATCAATGAATCAGGGAGCTTAAAGAAATACCTAATAGTGTTTCTTGAATTCCTTTCAGAGGAGACACAAGCACCCAATTCAGCATAAATGCAGAGTAAGGGCTCCATGTATAATTAGGCTATTCTGAGGAAGGATGAATTACTGTGTGCTTTATTACATACGTTCCCATATCTAACAGTGTTCAAAATGATTTTGTACCCAGGACATCAGAGCCTTTTTGAGGGGAAAAATAGATTAATAGAATCAAGATAATTATTTACTGCATGATTTAAAAACAAAACAAAACAAAAAATCCTCAGGGAAAGCATCTGTAGGAACACCCAACAGTCATCCTTATTCCAGAGCTCACTTCCTAGTAGCACTTGACAACTGTTGTGACCTTGGTTTCTTTCACTTCCTTACTATCTCACCCCTTATTTTTCCAAACACAGCATTTTCTACTTGCTCTGACAAAAAGATGAAGGGAGTGATCTTTTTGTAGGCTATCTAAGGTCTAAGTGAGAAGCTTCTGAATTTGCCAATGCCAGTGACATGATTTTCCATATACTGAATGCAAAAATGCACCCTGCAAAAATTTACATACACAAGTTTGAAATTTCATTATATCATGCGGAAGACCTTGCTACCTCAGGAAGACATTTCCATGGTTCGCATGAATTGCAAAGCATGTAAATCTGATTCAAGTCCTCTCAGAAACATCATTCTATTTCATTGCCATGCTTAGGAATTAATACTCCATTAAATCACAAAAGCTGCTTGTAGTAACTCCATTCATTTATGACCAGCATCATAAATTTCCATCTTAAAGAGGTTTTCAGAGACTTTCTGTTAGCAAGTCAAACAAGATCAGGTAATGGTGTTGATAGAAACCAAAAGAAGTTTTACTTTAACACTTTTTTTCTTGGTTCTAATTCTGAGGTCTATAATGAGAAAGAAGAAACAAACAAAACCCCCAAACCCTCCATTCATTTGTGTTTGGATTGTATTCCCTTTTACCTTGACTCTAGCATAAGATCTTGATTCACATTCTCTTTATTCCTCTGTCTTACTTCTTTCTCAGACTGGCAAGTATTCAAATACCTTCAAAATAACAGGCCCTTGGGGGCAAGAGAGAAACACGAAAGGCACAAGGATGAGTAGGACATTATCAAGGTTTTATCCAAAAAGAGAAAATGCTCTTGTCTGCACTAGCAACGGAGTAGCACTGCACAAGCTTGAGAGGACGTGGCAGCTTGACTGCCTCAGGGAAAAGGAGCATGCGCTGCCATAAAGTCACCCAAAGATAAGTAATCACCCAGCCTGGGTACATTACACAGCTGGCAGAAACACTTTGGTTCTTATCCCTGCTGTATGCATCCGTGGAAACAACACAGTCGCACAGAAATAAGATCACAACTTAAAAAGCTACTTCCAGCTTTGGCCACAAGGACTCTGTACAGATGTTTGCCATGTCAACCGGGAAGTCGGTTTTATATAATTTGCTCCAGCTCCTGCTATACTCAACAGCCTCTCACGATCCTTTTTGTCCTCCCAGAACTACTCTGATCCTACTGCTAGCTGATTAAAACTATGAAGCCTACTGCACAGTCAGCAATCCTCCTTCTATCCCGTTCTTAGACATGCGGCCTCACAAGACACTTTCATTCAACCAGGGCTAGATCTTTTCTCCGTTTGGTGATTTGATAGGGGTTGTCAGCCAACCATCTTCACCAAAACATTGAGTTAGCTGGGAGCTGTTTCCCCAACTCTAGGTCAAGAAGGTCTTGTCTTCCCTTGGAATCATAAGGCTATTTTGAACTAAATCACTGGCAGGTTATGACCAAGGTAAGTAAGATCAAAAAGCCAAACTTCCCAAGGCAAAAAAAAAAAAAAAAAAAAAAAAAAAAAAAAAGTGTAATGTAATCAAAGCTGAAAAAAAATGTAAGTTAGTCTTTTCGGGAAAGCTGTTAACTGTTCACTTCTCCACAGTAATGATTCAGCTGGGGGAGCTAGAGGGCAATTTGTTCAGAGGTTAAATTTACAAAGGACTTATATGAAGAGTGATACTGTTAGACATCACTTTTTGACTTTATGTTAAAGAATGTGCATGAAAATTTACTGTGTAAGTTTGTATTTGAAACTTCTTTTTGGTAGCCTGGATGGCAAATTTTACAAATCATATTCTATGCTATTAGCAAATAAATCACACTTGGTTTCAAAACTGAGAAAAATTTTGTTGAAAACTTTCTATATGATTTTGCAAGTCCAAAATATATTAAGCAAAAACATCTGAAGAACATTACGCTTCAACTCTGCAATAATTTATGATTGTCCCAAGCTGACATGGGCCAGGTATTAACATTCTAGAAATTCAAAATTACTATAGTCAGTACCCTAAAACATTGGCACTTAGTTCTCTAAATAATATTCCTGAAGCACTGGGTGCATTTGTACACACTATCTGGTTAAAAGCCTCTGTATCTAACCTAAGTCATCTTTTAAAAAGAATCCAACTACAAATAAATCAATGGCCTAGAATATTTGAGAGCGCTGACAAAACCGGAGTGCTACAACTAGGAGAGAGACTCTCAACACTTTATGCTTCCATTCAGCAATCAAGAGATTTATGGTACAAGTGTGGGGCTGGGAAAACCAAACCAAAATTAGACAGTGTCTCTCACAATTCCTCTTGGTTTTTAAACTAGCTCTGGTCTCTAACATCCTGAACAACATTAAAATTCTCCAAATTATGCTTGGATGAGCTATTTCCAGATGACTGCAGCATAGAATTGTTTCCAGCAAATCCTGCTCTATTAAGGAGCCAGAGAGGATTGTGTGACACCTCCCCCAGTGCTCGTTCTTCCCAAATAAGAACAATTTTGTGTGATCAGAGGCTTCTTGTACAATTGGGCAAGAATCCTTTGCTAATTTGCTAAGTCAGTTTTAAGGCGACTTTAGTGAAAAATGGCAACAACATAATATTTCTATGCCTCTAAGTACTTCACATCCATTTATTACTTTATTATTACATTAGGGGAAAAAAAATGACCTATATTACTGTATATCACCTTTACATTTCTTTGACTTGTAACTAGAAACTTATTACCTCAGAGAGTTTTACATTGAAAAAAAGAATTCAAGTATTGAAAAGAAAGATAAAAATGGCTATCTCTGAACTCTCCTGTCCCAGCAACATAATATATCCCTGCCCATTTTTCAGAGGAAATTGCTCTCTCCTAAGAGATCAGAACCCAAACTTGTCAACAGCAAAAATGTAAGCAGAAGGAGGAGGTCACTGATTGAAAGACATAGTGTGGATAAAATCATCATGTCCAAAAGTTGCTGACAGTCTGAATGAGCGAGATAAGAGAAAATTAAGTTTAATTTTGCAATTCAAAGTTCCCTTGTGTATTTCTGTGACTGCTCAGCACACAGGCAGCGGCTTACCCAAACCCTCACCAAAACCCATATGCCCCTCAATTTACATCCCATGCACCGCAGCATGGTGTGGCTTTTTTATTGACCTCGCTTCACATATGACACTGCTTTCACGTACCTACTTATCTTCAGAAATACCACAGAACTACCTTGGTGTTATCAAGAAGTTGCCTAGCACTAAATAAACACTTTGTAAAATTTCTGCTTCTCTTTGTGGTGTCACCACTTTTAAAAGGGCGGAACAAGGCAGTAAACACCACTGTGTACCTGCAATCTCTAAATATGGGAATGGGAGACTCACTAAACCAAGCCTTTAAGACTACAAACTTATTCGTCATTTCATCATAACAACTGAGAAAAAGCCATCAATTTACTTTTTTAGAGCTTTTGTTTCTCCAGTGTCCAAATTAATAAATCAAGAAGTACCGCAGTGCTCCAGTAGTTTACAAAGAAGCTCAAACCCTAGCACCTTTTCCCTCTTTTCCTTCCCCCACGTAGTCAAAGACTAGTTTGATTCCAGTCCAGAAGCAGGGATTTAGTGCCTTTTAGCATATACCATTTTATCCATTTAGTTGACTTCTTTGGCCTTTCCAAGCTTCCTCTTATAGACAAGTGGTTGGAGATGAGTTCTCTATCATTTTTTAATAGATCTAATATTGGAATGAAATTACTCAAAAAGAGAACCACTGGGCCTCGGATATGTGTAATTGCAGTTTTGTCTACAAGCAAGTGGTGTCTTTTACAAAGAAAGCAACACTGGTGTATGTTCGCTTTTTGCACCTTAAGTATGAAAAATAACTTTTACTTCCAGCTGCTGGAAAACTGGATAGAACCTGTTGCTTCTAAATGCTAGGTCCAGCTATGCACGGAGATAAAACGCTACGCATGAAGAAATTACTATTTACTTAATTAATAATTACTTAACATTTTTGTCGTAACGTCTTTTATTCCAGCCCTGCAAACACTTCAGTGCATGGCGCTTTATTGCTTTTGCTGGTTGAAAAGCTTTTCGCGCGCTTTTATCCTTACTGGGCGGCAAGGGCACAGTTTTAACAGATCCAGTGACTTTTGATTTATAGCAAGTGAGAAAGTTCAGGAAACTTTTAATGCATAGCGCAGGGGTAGAGTTTGAAAGTTTGTACACGAGTAGGGCAAGAACAGAGCCCAAAGCAACAACACATGCACAGCCATCAGCTGCAGAGAACTGCGCTTTGAGCAAGTCTCCAAAGCTTGGCCACCTCCCATTGCATGAGGACTGGGGTGGCAGAGAGATTAGGGTAACTGCAGGGCCAGCAAACCTGACTTGCGGCGAGGAGTTTTCCTCCCCCAAAGTTCAGTTTTCCAGCACGTTGGCAGCTGGGAAGCACCTAGGAGCACCGCGTAGTGCTTCAGCCTTGCTTTAGGGTGGCTTCCCCAGAGGGCTACTTTGAAGAGCAGTGGTCATTTCCACCCCTCCCTGAGCTGGCTGCTCCAGAAGCTGAACCAGCCTTCTGAAGGGAAGCACGAGAGAGGGAGAGAACCTAAACCCTCACGAGGGCTCGGCATCAGGGGCTGAAACGTGTGCGCAAGAAAGCTCAGTGGGAACAGGCATTGTCACGCCAGCTTCGTTTCCCTAAACCAAGCTCCGCTGCATTTCTCCCTATGGGAGGGAAAAAAAAAAAAAAAAAGAAAGGTGCCAGCTTCGCCACTGCTCGGGGACAGCGCCCGTCCTGCCCCTGGCGCGAGGGCTTTAGCCCCTCGAGTGCCCCTCGAGGCGCGCGCGGGACCAGCCCGAGCCGCCCGCTCGGCACGTGCCACAGCTACCGTTACGGGCGCCCGCGCGACCGTTACAAGCGACCGTTACACGCGCCCGCGCGACCGTTACAAGCGGCCCCGCCGCTACTCACCCAGCTGGAGCTGCTCGCAGTCCCCGCCGGGGTTCCCCCCGATGCGGCAGCGGAAAATGGCCCCGGGATTGATCACGGAACGGTTGGAGGGCCAATTCGCTCGAGGGGCGCCCGCGACAAGCCTGCAGGTCAGAGAGGGCGGCGTGAGGGGACGGGACGGGACCGCCGCGCAAACTTGTGGCGCGTCCCGGAGGAGAAGGGATGGGGCACAGGCGACACAACGAAAAAGCGCCCGCCGCGCTCCCCTGCCCGGAGCCGTCCGGGCTCCCATCACGAGCCCGCCGGGCTCTAGGCACCGGCGGCGAGAGAAGCATCGAAAACCCCTGCGCGGCCGAGCCCGCCGCCGCCCCGCGCCTCACCAGCTGTCGCCGCCGTGGCGGTGCAGGAGCACCGAGTAGCCAAAGAGGGTCCCGTTGTCGCCCTGGAAGAGCAGCGGGTGCTGCGTGTCCAGGTTGTAGGGCCGCGCGGCAGGCAGGCCGTGCCAGAGCAGAAGCAGCAGCAGCGGCGGCGGTGGCGGCGGCAGCGGGGCAGC
>VZSV01000050.1:1748148-1770857 GCA_013398735.1 Nothocercus julius | reverse complement strand
CCCTTCTCTCGCCGCCCTTCCCCTCGCCCGGCCGGCCGCTGCGCGGGGGGCCCTGGTGGCCCCGGGGTCGCCCCTGCCCTGAGAGCCGCAGGGCAGAGCCGTATGTCCTAGAGCGCTGCCGCCTGCCCGGCCCGGGCTGCCCTTGGATAGATGAGTGAGTGTTGTGGTGGTTGCAGTGGGGAAGCAGACTAGGCTTTGCTTAAAATGCTACTTTCCCACTCCAGCCACCCTTGAAATAACTGAACTCACTTATTTCAATTTTCTCTTCTCTGAAATGTGTCTCCTCTGAGTTCCGAGGTAGGAACATGAGCCAAAGCTGGGGAATCATCTTCTCTGGAGGAAACTTACATGGACATATTATATCTCCTTAAAATGATCCCAGCATCACCTTGTTGCAAGCCTTCCTGCATGGCCATTGCATTGAGTGGATCTTTTTGCCTTTTCCTTTTGCTGATGAGGTGGTATTTGAGTCCTAAAAGTGGGGTCTTAGCAGTAGAGGACAAGAAGGATTTGTTAAGATAGCCTGGATTTAGGTAGGTGTTAGGCAGGATAAAACCTGGAACAGATCTGGGGCTGTGGACTGTACTGGGTGGTGGGACTGATGAATGGTCCTTCTGAGTCCCTTCTGAGCCCTGTGTTGTACAAAAATGGTACCTGATGCTGGCTTCTTCCTTCTACACAGGAAGAAGTCACAACACTCCTTCCCCCTCATTGTGTTTCCTACATTTTACAATAACCTTTTCAGATTCCTGTCGAGTTTCTTTCTGGAGAAAAATTATTAACCATTGGATCAAACAGCGTGAAAGAAAAACTTCAGTGTCATGCATGAGATCTGATGGCTGCAGGCCTTGGCAAGTCTCTCTTGATCATAAAGATGAGCTTTGCTATGTGCATTTTCTGAAGTCAGTCATCAAGTCTTGATTTAGCTCCTACTGAATTATGTACAATTGAAATTGAGGCTGCCACCTCAGGCCACAAACTTTACCTCATCGAGGTCCATTGCTGTTTGGGGTTTCCCTACTGCTGTAATGATAATCCATTAATATAGCTATGAATACTAATATTTGTGAGTGTAAGGAGCAAAAAAAGAAGAACTTCCTCAATATGAAACACTGAATCTGGGAGACAAAATGGGTATCAATTCAAGTAGTAAAAATTATATGCATTAAGAATGAGTGTGGGATGGTAGAGAACCTTGCCCCAGTGAAACTTAAAACAGCATTTCAAGCTTCTCTGACACAAAGCCATATCCATTCAGCTGATGTCAGTGGAAAATTTAATATTTAGTCAAAATGCTGAGCAACTACCAGGAGCAATACATTTTGTTTTGCCCTAAATGCCTTCAGATGTGCAGCTCCTGGAATGAGGTCAGCACGTTTCAAGATCACGTTGCAGTTCGTCAGCAGCATGTCTCTTTAAGGTACTCAGTCCAGAGCCATGAAAGCGCTCCCCTGGGTAGCCCTGATGTGGAGCAGTGGCTGTACTGTGTAAAGGAAAACAAGTTAAACAGCTCCTCAGTTGCTGTTCATCTTCCTTGAACTACTGACTTCAAGGAGTTAGGACAATCAACAGCAGATGAGAATCTGCCTTTTCTACCAGTCTGAGTTGTTTCTGTCATTCTGAAAGCAGCAAACATGATTCAAAACTGAAACTGTAAACTGTGGTTTAATTGCTGGGAACACCGTTTTGTTCCTGCCCTAAACACTTGGCCAGTTTTGGAGTACTAGCAGGTTTTCTCTCAGAGATGGACACTGTCCTTGAGTCTACTTCTTTTTCACAAAGTTCTGTTTCCTTGAAGGCAAGGGGAGCAAAGAACATTTCCCTACTCACGGTTTCCATGCCCCCTTTTTCCCAGCAATCTTATGCCTGAAACATTGCTGTCCTTTCTGCTCTTTCTCAAGACCATGCCTGTCTATCATTTTGCAAATACTCGCAGCAACCATGTATGACTGCAAACAATCAAACACTGTGGCGCACATTTGTAGCCATTTTGGGAGGAGAGAAAAAGGGATCGAGCTGCTGCCAGGGATCTTAGCTGACAGGAAAGATAATAAAGCAGGTGCATGAATAGCTGTGTACATGATACAGATGTGAACTGAGTGGAAGAGAAATCAATACTGAAATGTGAGAAAACACTATTTCAAAAAATACTTGAGGTTTTGGGTTGTGGCCAGGTGGAGAGCAAAATTTTAATGCAGAATTGATAAAAGGGTATAATAGAGTCTGAGTTTTACTGGAGATTAGGAGAACTTTTAGAAAAGGTGGAACCAATGCAGAAAGCAAGGTAGCAGTGTTTATAAAGAAAATATAAACATAATAAATTATATAAGTTTATTTATACTTTATTTATAAAGAATATACATTTCCCGTAAACTATGGATACTAGAGTTTTTCTGAAACAATAAAAAGAAATCCTTCCCAAGTATCATGCTGCAGAGTGATCCAGACAGCATCTCCCCTTTTCCTATGTGACAGCAGAACAGCAACCTTGAGTTAATAAGTCTAGAGGAAAACTGTTACAGTGACTTGCTCTTCCACTTGATATTGGTGTGTGTTCATCATCTACATCCATTTCAAAGAAGCTATTGGGATGGCTTGTTGAGTCAGGAAGTACATTAGGCTGCAGTCAGACAAACATTTTTTATAGTGGATATGCATACTCAGTCTGACTGTCCTCATCTCTTGCTGCTTATTCTTGAATCAAAGTGCTGTCTTTGTTATGCTGGTACTGTTATGTTTCTGAGCAGTGAACCAGATCACAGAAACAATATAGGTTAAAGAGAGCTTAGCAAAAAACAAACCTGGATCAGTTTTAAAATGTATATGTTGTGTGGTTAGACAGTTGTATTGATAAGGAGTGGCGTAAGCCAGCAGTGCTGCTTTAGGAGGTTTCTCAGAATACAGTCTTAATTTCCTACTAAAAACAAGTGGGAAGAGTTTAAAGAGGTAAAGTCTACGCATTAATCACCAAATGGAAGCAGAAATCCATTTCACCGATACGGATTTCCTGACAAAGCTCAGGGATCTCAAGCTAGCTGCTCTTACCCAGTGTCTTCAAGGGGCCCACCTGGGAGAACTATGTTAGAGTAGCCATCTTGATGCCATAAACACCAACATACAATTGAATGTGAACAAGGTGACCATAAGATTATAAATTGTATCATATATGATCCTTCAAGATTTAATATTCCAAATCCAATTACAAATACAAGATATTTCTACAGAGGTTTATTGATGTGAAGCCCAAAGGATGTAGGCGTAACCACAATGGGCAAATACAATCTCTGACATACTGAATTATACATACTAGTTAGATATAGACAAATGTAAATATAAAAAGTATTTAAAGTTGGCTGATGCAAACCAGAACAAATTGCCATGAACATAACTGTCAAAATCTGTGGACTATATATGTGCACTTCACAAAAGTAAAGTCTTGAACAAGTACATCATATCCCCTATAGAATTACCTGAAAGAAACTAAACAACTACTGCACAACAGAATTAATTTGCTCAGATGCTGCAGGACAAAAGTGAAGTTACCATTTGAGAACCCTTTTCAAGAAACAGGCTCTTTAGGTTCTTAAACCTTAATATCAAATGGAAGATCCCTGGAAGAGAAATTCAAAAAATTCATAATCCAGTTGGCCACTCTCCAATCTTACACTACAGGTGTTAGTTGTGAGAAGCCCCCTTAATGATAGCTGTCTAATCACCAAACTGTCTCAGCTGCTTGCCTCTCTCCAGAAGGTACTTAGCGCAGTATTAGCTAGAGGTAGTACTATTCTTTTTCTTTCATCAGAAGGGGAAGGTGGTGTTTTGACTTGACAACAACAGTCATTAAAACCCTTTTGCTAAGAGTGCAGGGCTGTTGTATCAATTAACATAATCAAGTATGGGTAAGAGTACTTGTCCCATGTTTTTATGCTAAGGTCCTATGATTTTATTTCTACAATTATTCTGATGCTGTTTTGCTTACTTTTATCTCCTTTTGCATGTTTCCTAATTGCTTCTGACTTTGTACCCTGTTCCATTGAGTATTAAACATGTGAAACTTCTGTTAAGAGTGGTTTCCATAGCTTAATTACTTCTGTTTATTTATAGCTGAGGTATAGTTGTCTCTGCTATTGAAACATGAAGTCACATTGTAATTTCTTTGGTGATAACACAGGCAATTCCTGATTACACATTAATGATAAATTATATAATGACAAATTAATTAAAAAGTTGAGAGTTTTTAATAATTTAACTAGCTGGGCAATTTCAGCATCAGACAAAAATGGGAGATCCTGTGGACATTGTGCTTTGCTTCAGTCTCCAGTTTGCTTTTAGCTGCCAGGAAATGGCCACTTTATGTTGCTGTTTCTGAACCACACAGTTACATTTATACTGTCTGCAAAATGTAAATATCTCTTTATAATAAAATTATATTACAGTAAATAAAGTATATGGGAATACATATAAATATATATAAAATATATGTAAATATAAGGGATAGCATGCACCTAAAAATCTTTGTGAACGTGCTTGCTTCCAGCTGCCTCTGTCCTTGTTCTCCTTCATGTAATGAAAGATTATGACTGTTTATGGAATAGTATCTGCAGACCTACTCTTAACTTAAAAACAAAATGATCACTGGGTGATTTCCAGTTCCAATTAGAAAAAGTTGAAAAGATTAATGTTGAAATCATCTAAATTCCTAAATATGGGTATTTCAAACTGAAATTTTCTAAGCTTTTGTGACCCACTGGCACATGCAAGATTTTGAGGTTCAGTCTGACCAGAAATATGTGTGTGTGTGTTTTATTTTATTTGTTGCTGCTGCTGTTTTTTCTTCTCTCCCCTCTCTCTCCAGCAATGGCCATCTCTTACTTACATGCTGTCATTGTCATCTGAGAAGTTATAGAAGGAAAATACACTGTTACCTTTACCCCTAAGTTTCTCTTCAAGAAACATTATCTTCCATCTATAGTAAGATATATGTGAGCTTGCAAAAATAGAATATATTGTCTGCTGACAAGTGTTATTAAGTACAGATGTCCATGGCACTAAAAAGAAGCTAATATTAAAAAGAGTTATTTTTGTTTGTTTGTTTTTAATTTTAATGGTTTTGCTCTCTTTAGAGAACTGATTTTTGGTTAGAATCTGCTAAAGAGGAAGAAGTTTTTCTCTATTAATTTACAAATAATGTTTTCTTTAAGTAAAATTTTTATATTCACATGATATCTTTTTAGGGTGTATTTTCTGGAAGTTTTTTTTATTTTTTTGAGTGCTTGTGTTAGTGACGCTAAGGGCAGATTTTCTAACATAACTTTCCAATAATGATGATAAGATATGGGAGAGGAAGGCTAGAAATTATTCATCATGTCTATGTGAGGTAACAGCGTAGATGTCCTCTTTAATACTTAAAATTTTATGTAAGATTTCTGAGCTGGAAGATCAGGCCCAACCATAAATAAATAGTTTTGAGTAAAGCTGGACAGAAACCTCTTTTCCTGTCCCAAAGGAACTGCAGAACCCTTTCAACTTGCCCATCTCAAATAAGCACAAATAGTATTTTTGTGCTCTCTCTACATCTTCCATTGCAAAAGTCTAGATCAGTGCAGTTAGAGATTTTTTTTTTTTGCACTCTTTAAAACAAATGTTTTCAGTTTGACACCAGCAGCTATTTTGAAATGAAAAGTAAATATGTTCAGAGAGTTTGCAAATAAAATCTTTTAGTTCTCATTTCTTTCAAAAATAAGTAATTTCTTTGATCACCCTTTTTCTGTAAATAATTTCCATTTTAACATATTGAACTCTGAAGAAAAAATCCTCACTATCATTTGATATTGTGATTTTTTTCGCATTTTTCTTACTTCTATTCTTCTGTAGCTTCCATGAGTCTGATGAAGAGATGCACTGATGGGATGTAATGGGAACAGAATAGCATCCATAGGAACTTTGTCAAGATTTACTCGTTAGCGCAAAAAGCCACTGTAACCTGAAGAATGGTATGTTACTTCTGCTGGCAGCACAAATTGGAGAACACTAAAAGCATGAGCTTGAGCTTGCGTTCATTAGCCCAAGAAGATACTAGTTTTGCCTGTGGCAAGTAGCAGCTGTACCGTGCACATGTGTGTTTCTTCCTGGGTTTTATGAGCCTTGCTGGCACCATGCTTACGCAGTAACTCTCTCTGTTGGAATACTTACAGATGCTCGGATATTAATTTATTCAATTTATTAACTGTTGCAAATATCATAACTTCTGTTTTTATTAGCCTTCAAATATCTGCATATGCCATATAATGAAACAGTGTTGTTATACAGACTGCCTTAACAGCTGGTGTTTTCCAGTGGTCTCTATCCAGTGATACTCAAATGACTGAAGATTTTAAGGGGAATGGAGGAGGTTTTTGATCTCCCTTTTGTTTTGTGACAAGAAATGGTCATGGTAAATGTGTAGTAACAGTTGGTCAATTAACAGTTGCAAATCTGTGGGTCAAAAGATACCATAAAAGCTGAAAGCCTTTGGCTCCTTAGGAAATGTGAGTGCTACGAAAACAAGACAGAAATTCTGCAGGTTTTTGTTGTGTGCCTGTCACCAGTCGGAGAGTGTTCTTTCAGAAGTGGCAGGAGCTATGTTTCAGATAGGAAACAAATCTATAAGACGCTCTTCTTTCTTTTTTTTTTTTTTTTTTTTTTTTTTTTTTAAAAAAAAAAAAAAAAAGTTGTTGGAAGACAACTGCTGAAAGGAAACCTGGAGGAAATGGCATTTCAATTTCCATCTTGTCTTCAGGATGCCATAACTTACATCTTCCAGAATGTGATAGTGTGCTTCATTAGGCAACATCACAATGAGCTCATACCCATGAATACATATTCCAGGCCATCTTTATAAAGAACAGCAATAGTTATGTCTGATTCTACTTCCTGAGAGAGAAAGCATTTTAGGAAAATTTCTCCTCTTTCCATATATGAAATTGGATAATTTCTTTGATGCTATCATGGAATCCTAGATATGCACAAAAATGACTACAACTCTGAGCCTACCTGAGGACAAAGGCAGACGTGTGTAACCAAGCTCTCTGATGTCAATACAGTTGCAGAGACAAGCCTAAGACAGGTCACAATAAAGAGCAGGCAGTGTTATGATAAGTAGGCATTAAGGTAGAATGCAGTGAAAATTCAGGGGTCTTGTGTAGTCGTGTGCAGTGAGACTTTGGACTTTTTCAGGGAAGTAAGACTTCCTGGCTTTTATGCACTTGTTAGAATTGTTGTAGCACTCTGTACATTCATGATCTTACCATGAGTAAAAAAAAATGTTCATTCTATATAATATATCTTCATGGGTTTACTAGGCTGCATAACAAAACTTTTTGGCAAGCTCTCAGAGCTCTAATTATTAAAATGTTAAACGTCTTTAGTACTAGTATAATTAGTTATTTGCTACCTTTGTATCTATGATTTCCTAGTAATCAGATCAAATAAAAGCTCAGACCTCCATTCTATTTTATTTTTTTTCAGAATTTCTTTTGTCTTAAAGTGAACTTGCAGGAGCAAGACATATCTGAGCATCATCTTCATGTAGTCCTTATGAGCCGTTTTTGTAAAGTTGCAGATACACATTTAAGGAAAACAGGGAAATATTTAGAGTAGGTAGAAAACAGAGTATACTGTTAAGATTTCATCTGCTAACAGGTACACTTGTCCCTGTTCCTGGGATAAGTGGACCATGAACTGTGACCATTTACCTGTTTTTTTCTGCATCGTGAAATTCTATATTTCTACATAGCAGGCACCATAATCAATCAATTACAGACTGCTACTGTGAAAAACACGATGAAAAGAAACAGCTGCTATTATACACAGAGATATCTCTTTCAGTTATCTTAGTTCTGTTTTGGATTACTACCTATTTTAATGTTTCTGGTTTAAACTTTGATTTGACATGTCTAAATTCTGAATTTCTTTCTGAAGGGTTGTAATCAAAGCTTGATTTAGTTAAAATGTATGTAACATCTTGTATATCTGAAAATGCTTCAGACACTCTATTACAGACACGCTGTCAGTATTAGTCTGAGCTGAGCATGTGCTTATTTCAGTCTCATATTCCCAGTGGTCTTCCGATGCAAATGGGACCTGAGAATTCTTTAGTGTCCAACACTTTGTTGCTAAAACATAATTTCCAAAATACTTGTGCATTAAAGCAATATAATAAGCAAGATGCAGAAGCTTTGCCAAAAGGGCCTTCTTATGTAGACAGTATTATATTATAGTTCTAAAACCTCAATGATTTTTTTTTCTGAGAATAAATAACAACATCCACCATTTGTGTGTTCTGTATCTGTCTCTCCAACAAGCCAGTACTTCCAAAGGCCATTTGTCTGTCCCTCACTTGTGGCTTGGCTCCATGTAAACATTCTAATCTCTTTGTGGGAGGGGGCTGTGAAATGTACGTGTCAGTTATGCCAAACGCATTAAAGTTTATATAGGAGCAGCATAAACAGTGAAAATGATCATTTAATTACTCAAGCAACACAGAGGACTGAGAAAATCATTCATGTCCTGGCAGACCATGGAAGCATGTGTTCAGCTACAGCATAGTCTTGAATTTCAGTGAACTTAAATTTCAGCTCATATTTATTGAACTTCTTGGAGAGAGACTCATTAACTGAATTCCTTTTTGTGTTGAGGATTTCACAGGAAATACTGAGAATATTGACTGAATGATGAACTGAAATGTATTCTTTTTGAATCAAAAAAAGAAATCAGAGATTCTAAATTCTAAAGAAGTGCAATAAAACTTGTTATCTAGTTCATTCAAATCAGGTTTGCATGCATGAAAGCTGATTTTTTTTCTTGCCTTGTATTAAATGGAGAAAAACAGTTTAATAAATAATTCATGAACTAGATTATTTATATCTTGGAGGAATCCTAGTTTCACTGGCTTTAGGTATATGTAGGAAGGTTGTTGTTTTTAATGTGTAAAATAATGATTTTTTTTTAAGAATTCAAGAATGGTTGTGCTTGTTGAGACCAGGTGTCTACCTAACCCAGGCCTCTGTCTCCAAGTGTTGCCCAAGCAGGTGCTTAATTGGAACCAGGACAGGAAAAGTTTATATGATCTCTCCACTAATATTCTCCCAATATCTAACTATTGCCCTGTCAGGGATTTTCCAGACTGATATGAAAAGCTATGTTCTAACATTTCATTTGACACTGTCTTCCACTAGGTTTATTTGTTCTCCCCAAGTTCTTGTACTAGAAGAGTCAAGAAATAAAAATTTCCTATCCGTGTTCTCCATGCTCCACTCCCTAGTCTCTTTCCCAGGCTGAAGAGGGCTACACTATTTATTAATGCATTTATGGAAACTATTCAATATCTTTAATGAATGCTTGCTGATCTTCTCTGAACCCTTGACAATTCTATGATACTGCTTTTGATGCAAGGGGACTAGTACTGTATGTGATATTCAAGATATAAATGAATCATGGTTTTATACAGTAGCACGAAATTGTTTCTATTTTACTCCTTTTCCTCTCTAGCATCTGATTTATTTATTTATTTTTGCCTTTTTGGGTGCAGGATATTATGAGGGTTGTGGTAAAAGAAGGCTTCACCAAGGTTTGGCACCTGCAGAACAGAAGCCAGTTCTTGAATGCTGAGGGGTAAGAAAGTACACATTATTTGCTTTTACCATAGATTAAAAGAAAGTACAATGTGTAAAGAATAGCCACGGTTCTTGTTTCCACAAATATCTCCCTATGTCCAATAATTTAAGATAACTGAAAAGTTTGTTCAAGGTACTTGCACTTACTTTTGAAAAAACATAGAATGTTAATGGAGAAATTGAGAATTACGTTTGTGGAGCGTATTTCACACAAATTTAACTCTGCTTTCATAAAGGTGTACATAGACTGATTTTATCCTTTTTCTTTCAAAAGTTATGCCCAGTCTTTAGAAGTGATTGTCTAAGGTCATATGCTTGTTAATCAACAGATGATGATATTTGACAAATCAAAATTAATTCAAGAAGAATTCCAAGTGCTTTGAAACTTTGAGATTCATTCATTCATTCATTCATTCATTCATTCATTCATTCATTCATTCATTCATTCATTCATTCTACTTACTATGGATGGAATTTCCTGGCTTTCATGTCTGTGTTGTATGTATCCAGGAGCTTGTTGCTGGTTGACAATATGAGGGGCAAGGGTCCTGTCCTAAATGTGTGAATTTGTATCGGTTTTAGATAGTGTGAGTAAAGAGTCTACTGACATGCCAGAACCACTGCATGTATTTATTACAAAATGAATAGGGATATGAAAATGTAACATGATTTTAAGAACAAAAGGATTTCCTTATTTTGGTCAGAGAACATAAGTAAGAAGATGTGCTAATAGAAAAACCTATACTTATATTTAAGCATCAGTGCAATAGCACTTAAAATTATACATAAAAATGATATAGGTATTAAACTACTGCATAAGAAGGAAATAAAAATAACTGATCCACTTTCTTTCTTATGACATGGCTGGACCAGACTTTTCATTCTCACAAGCAGACTATTTTGTGTACACAAATTAACTATAAATTAACATCTCATTATAGGCAGACCTATGTCTAAAGGCACAGTTTCTGAAAAATAATATTGCTGTTTATGGTGGTTTTTTTTTTCTTACTGAAATTGCAGAAGATAAAGGTAAAATTAAAACAGAATTGAAGTCATCGCAGATGGCAAAAATAAGGTGTTGAATATGTGTTTGTGTAGTTAAGACAAAATTGTATGTTTCTCAGAAAATCACACTCGGATCCAGAGTTACCAAATACTGAGCAGCAGCAATGGGCCATATCTCGGGCCATAAAAACTGTTTGGAATTTCAGTTTGTAACACAGAGAGAATTGCCCCTGCTATTCATGATTTGAGATGAGACTCAGTGTGAAGTTTTAGCTCAGTTAATATCTAGTGCAGTTTTTTATTTGTTTCAACTGGGCCACCACTTTGTCCATCTGTGTATTTGTCTGGGACTGTGTGAAGACAGAAGCATAATCATGAGATAAAATCAGATTAATATGCTTGACAGTATAATTTTTCTATAGATTTTCCCATCTACTGAAAATGAATCATCTAATTAAAATCTACACAGGAATTCTGGCATATTAGCTTAAAATATGATTACAAAAGTCTTTGGTACACTGAATGAAAAAATAGTTGATCTATTTAAATGACTTTTCCCAAGGCTTTTCTATTCTGAAACAATATACTGTGTCATCATGTCTCTATTCTGTAATATTGGTATCATCAACCTTCTTTTTTATGAACAAAAATTATAAATTTTGTTTCAAAAATTTATAAAATTAGCAAAATTTAGCAAAATTTTCTAAGTCTAAAGTAATATTTTTTTAAAGATAAGTAGGAAAAGTTAAATTAGCAGACATAAATTTAAAAAATAAAGATAAAAGATGTATTTGCTTGCAGTAATTTTATTTTTCCAGATTATTTGGCCATTTTGTGAGTTGATCAATTTCAAAGTTATAGCATTTCCCAAACTGTAAGGAGTGCTTGCATAAGCAAACCTGGCAGTTGGCCTGATTTTTGTACTTTGGAAAACTTACGAGTTGGGCATATGTCTGCCTGAATACAGTTGCAGTCTTTTGAACACAGAGTTGTTATGCAAAGAATACTGCATTGCTTTTCCATCTTTCTTCTTGACTAGATCCTGCATTATATTTACTTTTATTTTTCAAGGCCAGTAATAGCTATGTTCTTGAAATCAAAATCCCAGACCTAAACTTTCTAAACAATCACACTCTGCTGGATGTTGGGTCAATGCTCACAGCTTAGGTCTTGAAAATGTCATTATATGCAGTTTATGAAGACTTTGAAATCAAATGGCCTTTGCTTTATGTATTGCTGGGAAGCCTGTGTGTATTTTTTTCATGGGAGAGTCTGGAATGAAGCCAGATGTGTGAGATTAGTAGTGCAGATATTCTCCAGTAAAGTATACACGGGACCAACGTTCATGGTTACTCAGGCTGATATATCATAAAATACCAAATATTATTTTGGAGGACTCTCACTGAGACTTTTCCACAAAAAGGATCATCGAGTGCTTCTGAATTCATTAGGAGACTACAGCAAATGTTGGACTTCAGACTTAGGGTCTGAATAGGGAAGAACAAAACAATTCCAAAAGTTAATGGGAACAGGGAAGTGTGTGTGTGGGGGGAATAAACAACAACAACAAAACATATCTTCAAATGTCTGTCTCCATGTTTAAAGGATCAAAACAAGTGATAGAAACATCAGTGACAATGTTAGTCTTCTCTGAAACTCATTTTATTGCTTTTTTTTTTTTTTTTTTCTTTTGGAAAGTGCTTTCTGGGATGAACTTGTCATTTGTTTCTGTTAAGCCTAGCGTATGCCTGCTAACCATTTTCTATAAGCAACCGATAATTATTTGCAAAGGATGTGGCTTTTCCTTCATTTTATCATTCATTTATGTAAAAGATAGGCAGAGAGAGAAGCATCAGCATTAAAATTTTAGAGCAGTCAAGATGATATCATCTAGAAGCAAACACAGTGCTTACAATCATTTTTAGTTGAGATTTCTTACTGTAATTAAATGCTTTTATGTCTATATACACCTACATGCACAAGACAGTGAACACTATCTCTCAAGTTCTGTGAGGTCTTAAAAGGATTTAAAGCAGTGTCTGTGTTTCTGTTTAAATTCCACAACACGTGAAACTGCATATTTCAAAGTTGCAGCCACAGAAAAGAGAGAATGCAAGAAACACAGTGCTCTGTAAGAGTGGGAAAAGACCAGTCTGAATCTATAATGATATCTGAAGGGCAGATTTATGAGTGCAGCGGAAATGTACTGCATAGCTCTGGCATTTGGAGCAAAATTGCAGCTCTGGATCTAATCAGTTCTGACCTTCTGGTGAGCGCAGGGTCTGACTTCAATAGATCTATCTGTACGAAGAAGTGACTGTTTGCCATCTTCAGCTGTAACGACTGACAAAGCTTATAATGAGCTCTGACTTGTAGTGAAATATACCATAGTAAGTCATGGTGACCATATATGAAAAATTTTTAAATGCGAAAATACTGTTAGGCAAGCTGTAGACTTTCATTGCATTGAAAACTAAATAGTGTATGCCTGTGGGATGCTGGGGAAGGGGAGGCCAATTGAGTTAGGCTGATTTTTTTACACTACCTGAGAATTTGCTGTGGTAAATTATTTACAAAAATTCATTGTGCAGTATATATGTATTTTTATCTTTCGAACATATATCCCCCTGCACTTTCTTCGGTTTGGCAATAGTTGCTGACATTAAATATTTGAAAGCAATTGTGTGAGAGAGAAGTCAGAGAGATGGACAATTTTAATGTGAGCAGAAATCTTCCCATAAACTTGTGTGGATTATGCAATTTAAATGGATAGAATTCAAGCCTAGCTGCCTATCATGTTGATCATAATTGCTGTTACTTTATAGAGAGTATTTTTGTAGCCTTTGCACATATGATCTCTGCAATTGAGAGTGTTTGCATACCACACAGCATCTGGCTCAGTTTTTACAGGATCTTAACAGATGCAGTCAGAAACAACTCCCTAATGTCTAAAAATAATTGTATTTCAGTAAACTCTCCTTCTACCCTCTATATATAATAAGCATATAGGTTTGAAAGTGACACTGAAAAATGACAATAAATGCCCACAGCATGCAGCTATTGAATCTTTTATTTAGCAAAGAGTGAATGTTATTTTGAGATAGAGAATACTTAAAGTAATATATTGAAATCAGGATAGTTTTAATTATTTTGGAAAGATTTTAAGTATCACATCAACCCTCTGCATAAAATGATGTAAATGACATTCACTTGAGCGGGTATCAGGATTTCATTGCTTTATGTTAAGGAACTTAAAGTTGATTCTATTTTCTTCATTTCACATAAAAATAAAACTGTTTCCTCTATGTCTCCAGAATAGATACATCATTGTAACATATTGGAAGTCTAACTTCATCAAGCCACATGTTGGGCTCATTCTTCTAGTTCTTCCACAAAAGTGCCATTGACTGTAGTGAATGTTTTGCATGAATAGATCAAAGTCAGAGAGCACAGGATGAGATGTCTGATGAAACAGACCACTTACATTAACTTTAAAATGAGTGTAACATCCAATAACTGTGAGGAACTCAAAGTGCAAATCCCATGTAACCCTTTCAGATCTGTGCAGCACTGCTGAATTTCACTATGCCAAATTTAAATGTCACCTCTAAGGTGACTGCTGAAAAGAAGAAATGATTAAGCACCAAAAAGACATTAGCCATTCATTAGTAAAACAATGTTTTGAGCTATTATTTTGTTGCAGAGAGAATGTAGACGCTAACGGTTATCTAGGTCCCTTCCTTTCTCTGTCCTGAATTTTGCCTGGGAGTACAAGAGGAAGCTGTTGTCTGGGATTCCCAGGTCTCAAGTCATTTGAAGATCCTGTACTAATAACCCCTGTATATGGGTCTTTTATGGCAGAACACGTGCCATGAGATGGGAAATAAGGAAAAATAAGAATGTATCCACAGAATTAGCTATGACTCTTCAACCTAATATGAAGGCAAGTGGCTTCAGCCCAGGCTTGAAACAGGTGTCTGAAATAGCATGCTGTTGAGGAAGGATGTGCTAATTCCTCCCTACACACTGCAAGTGTATTCCTCCATATAAGTAATCAGTGACTGCTGTCTCTGTGGACAATGTACACGTACAGCATCAAGGCATTCATGTCTCACCTATTACTTGAGATCTGTATGTCAAGGGAAAGGAAATGAAAATTTTGTTCTGCATCTCGCTCGAAACAGAATGAGCTTGAAATCTTAGGTCTGTATATGATGCCAAAGTAGATGCCTCCAGTTAGCTAGTCTAGCTTCTTCTGTCATAGAAGAAGAAAAAGAAAACTGGAGTTTGATCTTAGTTTTCTCACTTTTCTCACCTTTACAATAGTAAAGGTAAATAATTTCCAGGTATACTCAATTTGATGAAGTAGAAATAGTAATGTCTAAATGACATGTGACTTGAGTGATCTATCACATGTAATTGTGTGCAAATATTAGCCTTACATTTCAGATAATCCAGACATAGTAATTTGTTTGGACAAGTGTCACTGAACAGTGATGAAGAACAACCAAATTCTGCAAGATCATTATTGGTTTGTGGTTCAGTTGTAACTGGGGCAATCTGCATGGATTTTTAAGGAGTAAATAAATTCACTGAATTTTTGCTTTAATTAGTCTCAGGAACATAAACTGCAAAAGAGACTAGGAGCTGAGAAGTGTAAAAAAAATCTAGTACCATGTTGTATTTGACTTGAATTCTTTCATTGGATTCACAAGAATGTTTTCATTTTAAGCAGTAGGTAAATTCAAGATATGCTTCCTTCCCCTTGACTTCTTTCCCCTTGTACTTGTTTTGGTCTCAGTTTAGCACAGTAGGAGGATTCTCTTTCACAACCTGACAGCAATGCTTTGCACAACAAGATGTTTCTGAAGAAATTCTGGTAACCAGGAGCTTGAAGTAAACAAAGGCTAAATGGGGAAGATCTTTGTGAGATGCTCCCTTTTAAAGGCCTCTTTGGATTGTGGCAGTCAAAGGAATCTCTTGAAAGGTTGTGGGGTTTTCAGCAGAGCAGTGATGGTTTATTCTTAATATTTATTTTGTTTTGTATGACTACAAGAATTCTGCTGTCTTCTATCATCTTCCAGTTCATCAGAACAAATCCTTTCTAGTTAAACAGGGTGAAATTTTCAAACACATTTGTACTCCTGTGATCTTTTTAGAGATACAACCTTATATCCTTTGAGTATTTTCGAAAAGCCTGTGTTTGATTTAATATACTTTCTTTGCTGTGTCTCTAGTATGATTTAGTTGCTAGCAAAACTTTTTATAGTATGAAAACATATTTTTGGAAGTTCTACCAAGGATTTCTGAAGGATTATTCTCTCTTATCTCAGAGAAATAAAATGTAATCAAACCTCTATTTACTGGTACTGGATAAGAAAATCAAGTCACTGAGTATAATTCTTAATCAATTCCAAATTTAATTCCTGTTGCCTATGAGGAAAAGAAGGTTTAAAATCCTCTAGATAATACCAGACAGAGAAAACAGTTTTTAAATGAAGTCAGTGAAGAACAAAGAAGCTATTATAGGCTAATGGTAAAGCTGGCCGGTTTCTGAATGACAATATGAAATGTGTGGGGGAGTAGGGCAGTGCAAGATGTTCTTGATCTCTAGTTTATTATGCTTCTTCTTTTATGTTCAGAGGGTGCCAAGTTGCATCAAAGTTGGTATTAGACATGATTCAGAAATAGTGATGAACAAGGGTATAGAGAGAATCGAAGTGAAGTCTGAAAAGACAGGCTATGTTTTCTGACATAAAGGTCTGTATGTTTCAGATACTCCTCTGCTACAACCAGACCTGCTGCCTAAGTGGAAGTTTTGTGAGGTAAAGCTATTAGAACTAGGAGCTACCCCCAAAACGCATGTAGTTATCAAAATGTATAAGCATACTGAATAAATCTAAAACTATGTGAGCCATTGAGCCATTTGTTTTGGAACCAAAGGATTTAAAAAAAAAAAAAAGAAGAAAAAGCAGCTTATTTATCTAAGAGAGATTCCCAGGTGTCTATACCAGTCCATTTCCTCTCTGAAGACAAGCTATTGCTGAAGAATTAATTTGAGGTATAGGCATTATTAAATCTAGCTGGGGTTGTCTACGAGCTTCTTCTATGAAAGAAGTCCAGATGATGTCTGCTGTAAATGTGACTCTAGCACTGAACAATATGCAGCCAAAGAAAAGAAAGGATGGAAAACACTGAGGCTGATCTCATTTCCTCAATTATTTGTAACCATTTTCTCTTCCCATAAGTAAAACACAGTAGCATTAGGTGAAAAAAGGAATAAAGGACACATATGAAGGTTTTTCTTCTGCAAATAAATTATTAGCTAGAAGGTAATACTTATTTTGCTCACAGAAGATGTTTGTAATTAAATATGTTTAATTTCTTGCTTACTGCAACAATTGTCTTATGAAGTTAAATAACAACATCGTAACAATGAAATGTTTATGAAAACAAACAGCATGAACATTATTGGAAAGTTATTAAATATTCTAAAAACATACAAAATGGATAGCTGCTGTATTAAATTAAGTTACCACCATTTGGGATAAATAGAACACTTATAATAACATGGTTGCACAGTTATAAATTGTTTACATAATCCAGATAAATATTGAAGGCAAGACCCTGGAGTTCTCCCATTGACTTCAAAAGACACTAGGCAATTCCAGAAAAGCTTAATTTAGTACATTGGTATCCATGACGTGCATGTGGAAAGGAAAGCAGTATGAAATTACTGCTGTTATTAGCGAAGTTTTACAGTGATATAAGGAAGAGCTTAATAAAGGTAATCAGAAGTCATATGAAATGCTAGAGAGGAAGATAGTCCCAGGTGTAATCAGGAATTATTAAATCTGGTCAACCATTTTCTATCAGAAGCTTTTTCTGATGGAGAGTGCAGCTTTGTTTCAGTCAAGCTGGATGAAAATTCTTGTGTTTGTGGGAGTGATCCAAATGAGAGATTTTACATGTTGGATCTGTGAATCCTTGGGCTTGTCTACCTCTGAGCAAGGTAGCTGTGGGGCCAAGGTTGCCTAGCCCTGGGGGAGCTCATCCTGCATCTTCCAGGCTTCCCAGAGAGCTGTGCAAATGTGCCCATGGGCTTCAGCCACGGGGAGCTGCTGTCTTTCTGCTTTGGGAGCTAGGCGCCCTGCAGTGCAGCGGGGTCTGGACAGCCCCAGCCCCTGATGCCCAGCCCTCGCTGGAACCAACCTGTCCTCAGCTCCCTGCCCTGCTTATTTCACTGGATTCTTTCTAGTGCCTTTGTTCCTGGGCTGTGTCTGCCTAAAGCACCGCTCACGTTAAATGAGACCTGGATTGTATTTGCCCTGCTCTGTCCTTAGGTGATTATGGTATGTGCTGATAAAAGCAAGAAGAGCAAATGGTCGTGGTGGGAAAGGCCCACCTGAAAGCAGGCACTGCAAAATGGGTCCTGGACTACATTTGCACTGATTTAATCTTTAGGTATGCAGGGAAAAGAAACAAAGAAGCAGAGATAAATTGTTAACATGTTCACATCCTTGCAAACCATGTGGGTGGAAGCCCAGAGGGTGGTAGTAATGGCCACTACCAGTGATGGTGGTAGTAATTGGCTTTTGATTTGGAGACAGTCAAAGATTTTGTCCTGTGACTGTGACCTGCAAGGGCATTGGTGACTTATGATTGCCATCGAAGTTAGAAAGCAACAGAAAAGGGAAGGAGGAGGTAAAGAAGGAAAAAAAAAAAAAAAGAAAAAAAAAAAGCTCAATGGGGGGAGCACATTCCCAGAGGTCCAACATTGTGCAGTAAGTTGAGCCAGAGGTAGAACCGCTACTGGTGGAAGTCAGGACCTGGCTGCTTAGACTGATCAGAATGATGTAGTTCTGTTCTTGCTAGTGCTGCATCCTAACCTCCTGTGTTTAAGGGAAAGTGATATTCCTAAGTCAGACAGAATAGACAACCAAATATCTTATTTTCCTCTTCAAAACCTAAAACGGTTTCACGATAAAATTATTTAGTACTTGGAAGAATAACAGTTGCTGCTTATTTTGAAAAATGTTAAGCAATAGATCAGCATTTTTTTTTTTTTTTAAATACAAAGCATAGGCCACAGAGAAGGAAGGCTCCCCTTTACAATAGTGTAAATTCTAGGACAAAATTTTGCAACTCTTCTACCAGTCTCTAATCTTCTTTTTCTTTTCTGTAATATATGAGCAGAAACAGATGTTTTCACCTACCAACATGTGATCTGTGTATGAAGAATTAAGGGCATTATATATTTTCAAAGCAATGAGTGAGATTTAACCATGAAGACTCCTGTTAATCCTAGATGGAACTGCAGTGGTAAGTCTCTGCATGTCCTCAAGCTCAAGAATAACCTAATGTGACAGTGAAGTCTCTATAAGCAATATATACATATATAAATATGTTTTTTTAAGAAAATAACTTGGTTTTATTTAAATAATTTCAGACAAGGGCAAGGTTGAGTTTCTAGCAGTTTTAGTCAAGCCACGGAATGGCTTTTGTTTGCATGATTCAAGAACAATTTCAGATATCAATCATATATCATAGACATATAGGTTTAAGATATTTTGAGTATTTGAGCTTATTCAGCTTCTCTTGGTTCAGCAAGACAGCTCTAAGTCATAACTGGATACTGCTGCTTGGGGGAGTCGCTGTCTGGTGCAGTATTATTTCAGTTGTTCTGGCACCATTTTCCTTCCTGACACGGCAAGAAGCTGCAAAATCAACAAGTCAAAATTTCTGTTAAATTTCCTCAACCACCCAAGCTGCAATGCCTACGGAAAAAAGGGATTTGGCAAGGATATCCATGTTATTGCTGCCACAGCACTGCTGTGCCTCGCTACCAAGTTAGAATAAACTGTGCCATGGACGAGACCTGTATAAATGAGCCTTGGGGTCATGAGAAAGTAATCTTACCCTCTGCAAGAGGTTTTGTGTGAAGCTTCTGTGGGTATAAGTTCATAAATAGCAAATATAATGCAATTACTTATAATCATAAAGTGATGCTGGCTACCTTTATATGGCCTTTGTGAAAGCTAATTTTTACGCATCCAATATTTTGCTGCAAGTTCCCTTTGGTTCATGTAGTCAAGATTAGTACTAACCAGAGGAAATGCCCAAGGGCAGCCATGTTCCTTGAATAGAAGAGCACGCTGGAGATGAATTTTCTAAATTTACAGCGTTTTCCATAGTCATTGCCATAAATCTGCCAAATACATTCCAGACTGGTGTTTTATTACAGCATATTCCTGTCGTTATACCCAATGGGAAAGGCTGTAATCCGTGCCTTCCTTGCATTAACCAAAGAGCCATTCTGAAGGGTGTTAGTTTAGTGAAGAAGAGCATGATGTAACATTCCGTAGTAACTTGCAGTTTGAATATACTCATGTAACAAAACAATCATAAATTGCTAGCTGTATCAATGAGGCTGTTCTTGTTAGCAGATGCAACACTATAAATAGGGATTTGTTATCAAAAGGTGCATGCCAGTCTGTGGACTCATACTAACCCATAATATGTATTAATTTAAAGAAAAAAGTGTGCTACTGCAAATATTGTAGCCTGCTTTTGTAGGAGAAGCTTATCTTTTAAATTTGATAGAAGGATAGAAGTCTGAAATCCATGTATTTTTCAAGAAAATACATGGGCAGGAAAGAAAAGTTTTTATGAAAGTAGCCTGGATTCTGCTCTCAGATGACCTACCAGAGCAGTCCTATCAGAGACCCCGTCCCCCAGCCATATACATCTGAAACTTGCTTGCAAAAAAAGGGCTACGTTCTGCTGTTTGGAATAATAGCAGTGCAGTGAGAAAAGCAGAACAAGTATAAGTAATATTAAACAATGGAATTGTTTAATTAGGAAATTAAGGATTTGGAAATGCATTATTGTGTCCCTTGCTTTCTCAAGGTGAAGTTAAGCAATCCAGAAATACTGAAAGCTGAAACAGAGCTTTTTTCTGAGCCTCCACCATTAAGCTCAGTGGCACTTAACTGCTTGAGAACGTGAGACTGTTTCCCCTTACAGAGCGCAAGCTGAGCCAGGTACCTCATCTCTGGAGCAGGAGGAGAGCAACTAGGGACAAGCTCAAGTAAGTGAGTTTGAGCCTTGGCTCACCATAAAGAAATGTTACTACTTGCTTGTCAGAACTAGTGGCAAAGTCATCAGCTAGGCAGTGCTCTGCAAAGAGATTTGGGCAAATTCCTGTGATTGGAGCATATTGTTTAGAATAGCAAAATGGAGATCAGAAATATGGAGAAGAGAGAGAGGAGGTACTGCTTTTGGCTGTCATGATGCTCCTGGGTGAGCCAGCAGCAGGAAGAGGCAGGTTGTACCCACTCCCCAGCTCATCCCTGGAGAGCGGTGGCTGCCCCTCCTGCTCCTGCATGGGATTGGCCTCCCACGCCCACTGGGAAAGTGCCCCAACGCAGTCCGAGACGAGATGTTAGGGCACTGCTTTTCATTGCTTTTTTGATTGCTTGCGTGGAAGGGACACAAGCTACAAGGGACAGTGGTATGAAATCTTCAGGGAAGAGTGCTCATCACTGTTCTTCCACTTTTGGAGTTGTTTCAATATTTTTTTCTATAGAAGAGGACAGGCAGGGCTCTAACAATCAGTCAGTTATAAATTCCTTTGCTTTGAGTAAATGTGTTCTTTTTCCTATATGCTAAAAAAATAATGACATCGCTTCTTAATCATTCACCCTATTATAGTTCAGCTGTGCTTGGACATTAAAGAAAAATCTGTCAGACATATTTTACCATTTTTTGGGTGCCAAAATTCTTTTCAACTGCTCATTTCTCTATGATGTTAACTTCAGTCATTTTGAATTAATTTAGGAGGAATGGCTTCTCTCAGCCATCTACCCACACACAGATGCATGCAAAAAATAAGAAGAGTTTAGTATATGATGTACTAGGAGATTGTGAATAGCAGGGCCCATTCCTCCACATGATGTGTGGGAACAATAGTTGGGAGTTCATAGCAATGTGGATATTAATAAGCATCTTCCCAATTTGCAAGTGTAGATACAGTTTACAGACTACCACCAACATTTTCTTACTTCTTCCTGATTCAGCTTTAACGACAACCCAATCTCATGTTTCTTAATTATGTCAAACACAGTCTGAATAGGTGAACTTGGTAGGTCAACACAGTTGCTGGAAGACAGGTTCAGATACAGTTTAATTTCATGGCAATGTGTCTCACTATACCGTATCTCTTCCCAAATCCACAGACAAAATCTACTGTTACAGTTGGCTTTCCAACATGTCGCTTTTGCTGTCATCCTAGCATGGATACTTAAATGTGCCATAACATTAACCCTAAGCTCAAGGGAGACCTATCCTAGACCTGTCAGCTGGCCTGTAGTTAAGTGGACCCACAGATAAAACCCCAAGCAATATGAAATTAGAGATCTCTCTCTCTTTTTGTTTTTTTATTTAATCCATTTCATGCTTTCTTTAATGCTTCAATTAATTTTTCTCCATACTAATCTGCATGAGCTTTTTCATTCCCTTGGATTTTATTTTCTTAAGTGATTTCTTTACTCCCAGAAGAACTAGATTCTTCTTAGTTCCACAAAATTATGACTGTCCAAATTATTTCATACCCACAAAGCCAAACGAAAACATAAATTTCTGCCATTAAACCCCTGGAATGCTTAAAGTATTATTATTCTATGGTATTTTATAAAATTTGCTTTGTAGAAAATTATGCAGAGAAATATCAGCCGGCATTACAGTTTTCTGAACCTCTCTTAGCAATCCACAAAATGTCATGAGTAGCATATACCATGCTGTTATTTTGTTTTTCATACTCTCCCTATGGAAAAAAATATATATATTCAGTACATAGACTTTTTAATTAAATCTTAGTGAATGTTAGATGTGTGATGGTGACTTTTGTTTCCAGCTAGCTCAAGGCCAAAGGCTACTGTCCTGTTTGCAAATGGTATTTAGCTTACTCAGTGAGTTGCAAGGCTGTAATTGATTTAAACTAAGCTGATACTATTTTAAAATGCCTTTTCTATTTTTTTTTTTTTTTTT
>VZSV01000050.1:1714963-1747807 GCA_013398735.1 Nothocercus julius | reverse complement strand
GTATTTATTTCTACTACCAGAAGTAATTAGAGCAAATTCTCTGTCCATATTTTTGGTATTTATTTCTACTACCAGAAGTAATTAGAGCAAATTCTAGTTCATCAGTCCTGCTTAATTCTACTTCTAGCATGTCCTGAAATAAGTGTGATCAGAAGATATTTGTTTCCTTGTTATTTTTCAGCTTTAATGAACTGATTTTAGAAAGGAAAACACATTTTTTTGATAAAAATATGATGAAAATTTCTTGTCATGTGTTTCCAGTCAGCAATCAGATCTTACAAAAAGTGGTTTTGTTAAAAATGAAACAGGCAAAAGTCAAGTGGCAAAAACTTGCATAGGTTGTGGTTTATGAAGCAAGGATTTGAGGGGAAGTATAGGAGGTACTGTACAGCAAACATCCCTGCAGATCATGCGCAAAGCCTTTCCATATTGCTATAGCATGTAAGCAGTAAAAAATCCACACACTTTACAAAACAAAGGTGAGCAGAAGGAAACTATGTCCTCGGAGAGCGGGAGCTCTAGCCTAGACGCAGGGACTCTTACAGATTTGTCAGCACAGCCGCCCTCAGCCCTCGCCGTGCAGGCAGCTGTTGCTGCCGGAGCCCTCCCGGGGGTGGCATCTGGGCTGGCTGGCCCCGGCAGCGCCCGGAGTGCCGTCCCTGCACGGAGCGGGCGTGCAGCAGAGAGGACACAGGCGCTGCTGCTTGTCTCAGCTGAAAAGGCTGCTTTGTTTCAGATGGACAATCCTTTTCACTGCAAATATGAAATGCTAAAGTGAAAGTGCCACAGTGTCACTATTTCTCACATATAAATTGATACATGTCTATCATATATAGTTTCCTCTTTTCTCACGATAGACACTCTTTCTTCCAGCATTGTAGGATGTGTGTAGTAGCATGTTTTCTCAATGTCTAGTAATTGATAGTGGCATTTATGAGGTTAAAAAATGATGAAGTTTTCTGCTTAAATCTTTCGAGGTGACTGTAGTCTTTGCTCTTGAGATATCCTTCATTGTATCCTGTGTCTTGTCTTAGGCAGACAGGATTTCACAGACACAACAGGGATACAGCGCAGTTACTATCAGCCAGATCTTCAGCTGGCACAAACTGCAGTTCGCTTAATCAAGTTGAGTGTGAAGCTATGCCAGTTTGTACCAGCTGGGCATCTAGCCCTTTGCCTGCCCCCACATATAAACTGTGTTTATCTGCTTTTATTGAGGCTTTACATTTTCCATGTGAGCATAAGTAATGTTTGCAGTTTAGAGCCAAAGCTGACTTTTTATTTCATTTCCCATTTCTGCTCCATTTCCATCCATCTTGAGAATTAAATGCTCAGGGAGAAGGTGAAGTAAACTGCTTAGGAACAGCTGGGCTACACAGAGTTTTTATTTCAGTCTCTTGAGAGAGCAGCCCATTTGGACAGTATTTCTGATGAGCATGTAGCTCTTACTGGAAGCAGCAACTACTTCTTACTCTTAATGGGATGTCTGAGTCTTGCTGTGCTCTTTTCCCTTTAACTCCAGTCTATCAATAGCTCCTAGCTGAGCTGAAAGAATAGGTACAATGATGGGCAGATGCTGCTATGTAAGGGACAAAGGACTTGATCTCTGTGGCAGAATCCTGTCCCAGAATCCTGTGTTTCTGCAAGTTTCTGTGTCTCACTACTTACATCTGAAAGAGGTTGCCCCAAATACAAGTCTGCTTGTGCAAGCCTGAGTACATGAGCAATCATGTATTCACCAGGCCTACTGATTTCTCTTTGGTGTCTAAGCGCTCACCACATGAGTATGGCTTGAACATAATAGCCTTCTGATAGTGTTCCAAGTTTGGGGGATATATGAAGGTTAATTGAAGCTACAGACTTGGCAACTTGCCTAAAATGGCTGTGTGCCATGGTGTTTGGGGATTTTAGCTGTTCTATGTGTAAGTAATTGCTCTTTACCAAATGCTTTAGGGAGAAAAAACCACCAAATCTAACAATTTAACACATACAATTCTCCACCCAAAAATCTAAAGCAAAACCAAGTATCTGATAAATGTAATGTATGTTTTAGAGCTGGTACTGACAGCAAGCACAAAACAGTGCTCCCACTTCTAAAACCATTCATCAGGGATTCATTGACTTTGTAGCTTTACTCTTGCTGAGCACCAGTATTTCAGAGGAGAATCAGGGCCATTTTGCATACCTGGAACCCTGGCGTATGGAAAGGCAGCAGGCAGGCTGAGCTCTTTTGCCACCCCGTGCTCTGCCCGGCTGCTGTGGGTGAACAGCCCCACACATATCAGCCAAGCAGATGACATGCTCAGGCACCAGCCATTCCAGTACTTGGTATCCTAGTACTCAGCAAGTCAGATACACCGGATTAAGCAATTACAGTTCAAGCTAACGTTGTGAATTCTGAACTGCAGGAACTATGGAGCTGGGAAACATCCACTTCTCCCACCCTGCTATGCAGGTCATAACCTCCAGCAAAGGACTGAGCTGGGCAGCCAGGCAATAATGTTTAAGTGACTGATACTAAATCCAGCTGAGTACATCTGTCAGGGCCCTTAAAGAATACTGCCAAAGAAGAAAAAATTGCGTTCAGATGGTAGACCTTAAGTAGCTAATGCAGTAGAGGGACAATCTTTCCTACTTTCTGGCACAAGCCAGTGTCTTAGAGCAGAGGGGCAGAGTGGACTTCTGCTAAGCTGTGGTTGTGCTCGTTTGAAGAGTTTGAAAACTCTTAATCAAAATCTGATCATCCAGTAATGCATAATAAGAATATATAAAGATGTCCATGTTACTGTTATTGGTGATAAAAAGAGGAATTCTCCTTCTACACGTTAGAGTTGATACTAACTGAGCAAATTCCTGCTGTTTAGGAATGTCCTTTGGATGCTGGCATCAAGAGAATGCTATAAAATCAACTTCTGTCTCTTTCTGAGGATGGCAGCATTAGCTCAGCTGTGCCACTCCAACTGCAGCAGTCAGCAGAAGCTGTGACTGCAGCCATATAACTACAACAGAGCCTGATCATCATCCTGATGAAATTACACTGATCTAATTTGCACGCTGTGAAGACATTTGGCACTGCCTGGATCTGAGCCGTGACATCTTCATTGGAACTAAAAGTACACTAAGAAGTGACATTACATTTCATACTCTTTTGTGCCAGACTGTGACATTTCTTCCTCTTTAAAGGCATTATTTCAAGAACATTTAATTTGGCTTTGATATGTCTGCCATTTTGCTATGCAGGAATGTACTGAGCCAGAAAAGCTCAGCTGTAATAAAGTTTGGCACCATCAGCCCACCATATACCTGCACCATCCTGTGCAATTTAATTGGCATTCAGTGGGTTGATAAATGGATTGGCTTAATGAGACAATATACTTGACATATGCAGGACTCTCCTGAGGAATAAGATTCATTTTTGCACTTCACACATCAACATTCTACAGATACCAACACAGTCAACCTGCAGCAGCTGAGCTATAACCAGTGATCTATGTCTTCCACTGTGCTGACCAGTAACGCTGTGCTCTCCCAAACTAGCTTTACATCATTTGCTATATGGGCATTTCCCTATCTTCAGCTTTTATTTTATTTCCAATTATAAAAATAAAGATAGTCAAAGTAACTGTCTTTGAAAGTTTTTGTAAATTGTTTTTGTTGGTGTTAATCGACAGCCTATCTTCATTGCTTCCTGAGGATTTGCCTCCATGTTCTGAAAAAAAACAACCCGAAGAACAGTGAATGAATGTGATCTGTACAGTGTGTTATTAAAAACTGGAATAATAAAATATAAGTAACAACTAACTATTCAGTAAAATGCGCATAAAAGCAAAGATCTATATTGCATTGTTTTAAGTGACTGTGAACAACTAGGAGATAAGCATGACCTGTTCTCAAAGGTTCTCTTGCATGGATGGATAGGATCACCCTTCTGGATCAAGTGTGAAGATGAGGATCTCTAGGACATTATACAGGGAAATGTCTCAGTGCTATGACAGTATAAGTAATTATTGATTACAGTAAGAGCACGTTCAGCCCTTTTCAAAAAAAAAAAAAAAAAAGTGCCTTAGTCAGGTCTGAACAAAAGATGATCAATAACATCAAGGACCTGGTACAATGCTTAAAAAGAGTAGGTAATGGTAGTCCTTTGAATTCTGCCTCTTGGATGCAAATGTGAATGAAATCAGAGCCTTTTGATGTTTTCCAGAGAGCTACTGTGGATGTTACTGCCCACTTAAGAGTTGTGATTTAACAGCAGTCCAGAGAGCTTATGTATCTTGTCTAGACAAGAGATATATGCCTGTAGCTCTTTGGTATCTTACACAGGTTTGGAAAAAAAGCTCAAAGAAAACTTCAACCCACTTACACAATGCTCCCACACAACTCAAAATATTTTCTTATCTTTAACATTAAAAATTTACTTGTCAATAGTAAGTCAATATGGAGAAATTATTAGTCATCATTTCTAGCAGCTAAGCTAAATAGTTTTACTGGTCATTCTGGCCTGGTACAGTTTTGAAGGCTCAAAAGGATGAAGGCTCTGAAGGATGTTATTTGATTGTTGTAAGTGAACAAACCCATATATCAAGATATAAAATGGAATCACAATCAAAGAAAGCTGGAGAAATGGGCAAAAATTGTACTGACCAATTTTTCCATCCAAGAGGAAAACTGAAGAATAAAATGAGGACCAGAGCAGTGATTGCCTTCTTTCCCCTGAGAAACTTGCAAGGATTTTCAGAAGAACCTTGTGGAATGAGGAGCCAAAATTCCTCTGAAAATATGTGCAGGTTAATGTGTCCAGTTCTTTACATCACAGAGGATCAGCCATGGCTTCAGCCTAGGGAAGAGCAACATGCAAGGTAAGCGGGGCTGCAGCTGGCTGCTGCATGCCCTGCTCAGGGCCCTCACCACACCTGCCGCTGGCTCCTTGTCCGTGATGTGGAAGGAGCCCGCGTGTCACTGCTTCGCATTGCAACTGGCTGCCAGCTTGATGCTTGCAATTCTGCTCTGAGGAAAGCCTCATACATGCAAATAAGCCCAAGGAAACTAAAAAATGAAACGGTGTGTGACAGTTTCTAATTACTGCATAAAAACAACATATGGAAACTTCATTGTCCATTTCATCCCTCAACATGTACTATCAAGTTAGATTTCTTTTGCTCAATCATTCTCTCTGGAGCATTTGGAGCAGTTTCCCTTGTATTATATGAAGAAAAACAGCACTTGATATGAACAGTATGATGCTTTTACTTCTCTATCCAAACTAATTAATCTCATGGAGTTTTTTTTTTAAAAAAAAATCTTCCTGGTTTGGCACAAAATTTAGTTTTCCAAAAAAGGAATCAGACCAAAGTCCCTTTTTTTTCAGAAATGTTTTCTCCGTTAACATGAATCTTGTTTGAGAATCTAAACATTGAAGAACATGATAATAAGTTTTTATTTAAATATAGCCTTAGTAAATGCTAGCAAATAGGATATCATCAAGCAATTTGTGTTGATGGGAGTGGATATTTAAAGAGAATAATGTAGGAATCTTAAATATGACTTTTTGTTGTATGCAATTAAATTGGAGGACCTATTTTTCAAAGTTTTTGATTATTTCCAGCAAGATTTCAAATTTAAGTATTTATAATGGAGTCATTAGAAGATATTTAAAGGATATGGTCAGGTCAAAGAAATGCAGCATACATCAAGGTCCCATTTGCTAGGAGCAAAAGTCTTGCAGCCTTCTCTATCAAGCCCTGTGGCCACAGCAGTGGAGTCAGTTAATGAATCAGAAAAAAGCTGGTTACCAGATGTCCTTACTTATTAACACTCACATCGCATTCTGTAATGGCATTCACTAAGCGATCTATGTGGATCATACTCGTCTCTGTTTAAAGTCTCCCTGTGAAAAAACCTCTAACTTTTCTTCCTCTGTGATTGATTTCAGGATAGCTGTTGTTTAAGATGCTCTCAGGCATTTTGTCTAATTGAAATTTCACAATCAATCTGAAGATTCATAAGGTTCCAGGAAAAAAAATCAACACTGTTTCCAGCATTTACCTCTTTTACCTCTCCTTCTAGAATGACGATAAGATAAAATAAAATAAAAAATGTAAACTTAAAAGCAAAGCAAGAGAGAAACCAATTCTCTTTAGTTTCCACTGGTGCTAATTTTAATGCCACCCATTGTTCAGCTCTGCAGTCTAATTTTATGTTAATATCCTGAAAGTTGTCAAATCTTGGCAAAACCTATGCATAAATTACACAGAAAGTAGCTCACAGGAGGGGGAAAGTAATGACTGTCATGGTTAGCCAAACCCATTAATAGTCTGACAAGCAATAACCCAAGAGCTCTGGTCAACTGCTGCAGACATCTGTGAAACTTTTGCAATTAATTTTTTTTTTTTTTTTTTTTTTTGAGGAGGTATCAGCTGTGAAATAGCACATAAGTGACTGATTATTATCAGCTCTGCTGGTGAGGCCAGGACTGATCATCTCCATGCATTCATCCTTCTACTACAGCCTGATTGTTGTATGAATGTAAAACTTTTATTTGCTCTTATTTCCTAAGACAATGGAATCTGCAGAAAGGGATAAGGGGTGTCACGTGTACAGCAGTAGTACTTTACTTACATGTATCGCTTCACATCAGCAGATTTCTAAGAACTTTATTGAGATCACTAGCATTATCTCTGTCTATAAAGTAAGCAGAGGGGACAGCATAGATCTGTTCCATGATTCTTCATGAATGCAGAATTCTCAATGGCACTAAATCCTTTGGGAAAATGCTTTATGATTGTGTTGACCTACTTTACCAAAGTGCATGCCTGTTAGAAATTAATAGCACATACATTTAGTTGCTGAATTAGTCCCTCGTACCACTGACATGCTCACAAGAAAGCCACTGAAGAAAAAGAGGAATGAGTTTGTCCTGTCGCCTTATCATGGCTGTTTTTTCTTTCTCTCTCTACAGTCTAAAATCCTGAGAAGTGTTTATGACTGGTAAACTATATTTTATGGTGAAAATCTTTAGAAGTATATCATTATTACAGCTTTGGCTGAATTAAATTCTATAATTTTACACTTTTCCTTAGGCAATGCCTTTATACTTTCTTCTTAGGCAAGAAAATTCTGTATTTTCCTATAAGTACATATTGTACATATAAGCATTATTGTCTCTGAACTTCTTGTTACTCCAATACAAAATAACCCAAAGGATGCTAAAAACAAAACCAAATCTCTCAAAAATCCTTGAAGCATCATGCTTTATATGGAATGCTAGACCCCTAAAGAAAATAATTGTTCTCACCAGTATTAATGATCAGATAATTAAAAAGACAAATTATACAGGGCATATAAACAGGCATCAATATCTTATTTTTGACTACTACAGAGACCTTATGTACCACTATAGCCCAACCATTAATTCCAGATCTTTTATTTTCATATTTTACTTTTTGATTCTCAGTCTTGGGCAGTGCTAATGCTGTACATACTGGCAAACAATGCAGAAGAAGCTGGCATTTTATGATGTATTCTGGAAAAAAATGAAATGTTATTTAAAGGATATGATTTTCAAAACTAAACTTATCTTGGAAAACACAAGAAAAAGGGACATACTAAATGTAGCACATAAACTGATGCCCATGCTCTGGAAAACAAGTTTGCTACTGCCTTGGGACACATATTTTTTAGAAATAATGGACCATTTGGCAGTTCTGCACATGTTACCGAGCATGCTTGGAAACACCAAGGGCTTTGCTTTATTAATATACATGGTTTGAAATAAAGTCCCTCTGAAACATTAGAGGAATCCTGAAATCAACTAATTTGTGTTGCCTTTCATATTTAAGACAGCCTTCATACGTAGATAGTGCTGTGCTCTCAAACATAGTAGATCTTAAGCAGCCTGCTGTTTCTCAAAGCTGCACTGTGACAGAAATTATCTGTATGGAAAGGATTCCAGTGCAGAGATGGGAAACTAGCCGTGGGTTTGCTTGGGTGCTGCCTTCATCCATCCAGTTAGAAGAAAAATAAACAGACCAAATCCTTGATCTTGATTCTGTGAGCCACTTCAAGCTGCACTTAGCAGAGCTTCCCATCTGCGTAGACTGCTTTTAATAGTATAGCGCCCTTCGTCTTTTCCAGAAGGGTGCTGGAAATAAGCTGAGCCACAGCAGCTGTAGTGGAGACTTAGGGAACACTTCCCACAGCGCCTTAGTCAGCGCTGAGAGGCATTCACCTAAAGGTGAATATCACCAATGCAGGCTGTAATCAGAACATCTACAAGTGCTTAGGAGCCAAGAAACTATGTGTTCCAATTCCAGCACTATCCTTGGTGTGGTAAGAAGGATGAGAGGCCAGTCCCCTTCCATCACAGGATTTGTGGAGGCTCTAGCCCTCTGGGGACTTGTCATTCCAGGAATACAGTAACTACTATTGTGCGGGAGCCTCTGCAGAGACTGAATGACTAAAGACACTGCCCTTCTGCCCTTGTATATCTCTACAAAGACGCAAACACAATTTAGTTTAGTCTCCCAGCTGAGCTGATCAAAAGCAACTTTTCCTTTTGCCTTAGGTTACTCAGAGGGGGAGGTTTTGAATAAGTCCATTCTTGCACTTCATCACTGAAGCTTCAGTAGTGTCTTTGGTTTGAACAATGGCCTGCTCAGAATTGCTGTAGCTATGTTTTTTAAATGTACAATTTATTAATAGATTAGGACCACATATTTTTCCTTATCATTTAATTGGTACATTACAATGCAGTAGCCAAAACCGAGAAGTGACATGAAAATAAAGCAGTACGGACAAGGTCAGAAGGGACATCAGCTTTTTACTAAAACTGAGAAAATGAGAGAAGAGGGAAAGCCTATCCAGAAAAAAAATGTGGTTACGAAAATTATACAGTTGTTTTCCACCTCTTGTACTCTCTGTAAGGAAAGCCAAGATTCGGATTTCCTCTCTTGATCCATACTGGCTATTTCTGTACCAGTAAATTCAACTTATCCATGACTGGCCCACATGTGTTCTGTTTAACTCTCTTACTATGCAAAGAAAGGTGTCTGTGTTCACACTACCTATTAGGTGTGTTGTCCTGCTGTGTTGTCTGGAATTGTCTATACACATTCCACTGCCTGGGAGCATTTCCCTGGCGCTCTTAAATCCACTAGTCTAGACATAGCTACTGTGATCAAAATCTGCTCGCCTTATTCACATAAATAACTCCAGTGAAATCATCAGTGAGACTGGCTATAGAACAAGAATTCTGTTTTGTAAATGATTTCAAGTATTTGGCATTCATTCTACATCAGGGAAAAAGAAAACAACCCACAACCTTGAGCTTTCCATTTTTAAAAATTAAACAATGTAAGTGAGAACTATCCAAACGCCAACTGGTCAATATGTTCATCTAGAATGTAAGAGATTCATGCTGAAATCTCCATCCTCCCTAAGTAAGCCTGTCTTCTTCCTAATGAGTTTGGGAATCCTACGAACCAGGAATCTTGGCTAACTGGGTTGTTTTCATTCTAACTTTGACAAGAAAGCTTGCCCTGAAGCTGAGAAAATTCCAGTTGTGAAAAAATTTACTATGAAAAAAGTATTTTATTTGAGATATCCTGGCTGGCTTTGGTACTTTACAGGATTTGTTCCAGACGTAAAAAAAACAAAACAAACAAGCAAAAAAACTCCAAACAAGCTCAGCTACACTGGAATAGTAGTTAAAACGTTTGTCAAAGTAGCTTCTGACCGCACTGCTCAGAGGACTGTGAGCTGATTGGGAATTTTCTCAGGCAACGTTTTTTTTTTTCTTTTATGAGGAACTAAATTGATCATGGATTTGTCAAGGTTTGAACATTGGGCAAACATGTATAAACTTCACCAGTGCTCTATTAGAAAAAATGCTGAGAAGCATTTGACATTGCTTTAGAATTTAAAATATTGACGCTCTCATTTTGTAACTTTTGACTTTAATCTTGTAAAAAAATTAGAAGATAAATATTTGGTTAATTTACATGAAAAATATACATTGGACAGAATATTTTTAGCATTTGGGGTTTTGAGGTATTTATACATATTGTATTTTGATTGCTGCTTGAAAAAATCAGTATTTCCAATTTATACATTTTTACTCTGAAATGTAAATTACAGTCTATTCCAGCTGTAATAACACCCTTTGCATTGGTAGCACAGAACCTGGGTATAAAGCTAACTGTCTGGAAAAACCATCAATGAAAGCAAGTTCATGGCTATTCTCAGAAAAATATTTTGAAATGAGTTCAACCTTTGATAAATACACATTTGCATCATGGCTTTCAGTGTGTAATGACAGATTGATATTTATGTACGTATTCCTCAGCTGTTTTCTGTAATGCCAAGCAGTGTAAAAGAGAAAAAAATAAGCCATAACACTAATATTTTGAATAGAGACTTAATATTTAATTGAATAAATACATTTAAATATGCTGTTATTTGCTTAAAATGATTTTTAAAGGTGTGAACTGCACACAATAGACCTTATGTTAATGTTAATTCAAACTACTTTCACACAGAGTCTGTTTCTGCTTACAAAGAGTCATGCAAAAGCCTCAGAAGTACAAAAAAATGCCCCCTGCATCAGCAGTCACCTGCTGAGCCCATTTCGCATTCACTCAGCATTCAGCAGTCACCTGCTCAACTCCCATCGCATTTTCCCAGCCACATCAGACAGATTTTTTTGTATCTTTGGGTAGGACTACAGTGCACATCCCTGTGCATCTTGGATCAAGCTGGGTATATTGGTAAAGCAGTCAGAATAACACCTTTAAATCCAAATTTTATTAGCACATGAATTTTAGACTCACAAGTGTATCGTTGCATTCTTGCTATATAATGTGACCCTTACATTCGAGCTTGTATTTCATATCCCTCTAGGTAAAGATTTGACTGACTCAGAGAAAAGTACCTGCTGATCCTCAAAACAGTTGGCACTGGCTATGAGGTATAAGACAGTTCATGAGTTCAGATTTTGTGCAACTCTAATGATTTCAGTTAACAAAATACACAGACCAAATCATTAATCTATTTGAATTGTAGTAGAGGACTTTCAGAATAAAAATGCAGGTTGGATTGAAAAAAAGTCAATTATATTTGGAGAAGGCTTAAAGGCTTATGATTTCTTTATTGTTTTTTATGAAAATACTTAGAAATCCAAATACTACCGTGAAATGGAAATGCTTTAGGGGGAAGTATCTGTCATTAAACGTAAAACAGAAGAGCTAAGATGTCAGGGTTATGTTGCATACAGCTCAATGATTATATATTCACAATGTTTTAACACAACAGCATTCTTACTTTTTGATTTTCTTATTTTACAAATGAAGATGTATTATAACATCTGGAGCTTTTTTTTTTTTTTTGGATTGATTCACAGTCACCATCTGTAGGAATAATTATATACAATTATAATAAGTAGAGGAATACTTTTTACTTTTTCAAAATACAGTTATGCATTTCCTTTTTCCAGGTATATTTTAATATTTAAAATATATGAAGTCAGATAGTGCTCTCTAGTACTCAGCCTCAACCTAGTGTAATTAGTAGTATTTGACCGAATTTACACCATGATTATTAAAAAATAAATTTAGATCATCTCACTATTTTTTTTTTATTTTATTATGAATGGTAAGCATATCAACCTATGGGCTATTTCAGGCTTTATTCCTAAGTAGGAGCTCTGTTGATTGTTCTTCATCTCTCATTCTAATTCTTATTTACTTCTTATGTATTTTTCTTAATTCTTACTTATTTCATTAGAGCAGATTGAAACATTTTCATCCTCACTAGGATAAAGGTCACTAAAGGCCACTAAAGGCAGGGGGCTGTTTTTTTCTGGCTTGAGAATGTTTAAGAAGTCTAGCATCCCTAAGAACTTGTTGATGCATCATCAGTCATTTTCAGACTGATACATTTTTCATTAGTAAAATTGAAAAGGACTGTTGGTTGAGACATCTTTTATAATACATGTGTTTCCAAGTTGAATATTCTGATTTGGGGATATGGGTCTCAAGAACTTCAATCTGAAGTTAATCTTTGCAAATCAGGCTAGAGTGGATTAAAAAGCAAGAAAGGAAAAACCTTACTACAGGTTAATGAAATGGACTGGATCTAATCCAAAAGAAACTAAGTGATTATAAATTGAAGATTACTACAGAATAAGTCCTCTGTAATCCTTCTATAGTTGACATTGGATGTGTGACTTTCTAAAGGCAGGTCTATTAGAGTTTAATACGTTCAGTGATTTTTTATTTTCTAGAGCATTGGATCATCTTATATAACTAGTTCACTGCAGTTTTTACAGGATTTAAAAAATCCTTTTCCAGTTCAACTATAAACCATACAGAAATCTGTACCTTGATTATTATTAACAAGAGGGTTGAGTTTTGTTATGTTTATTTTTAAACATGAAGATATCTCTTTGAAGCATCTCTCCCTGCATTTCTTTTCCAAAGCACATTAAAAGAATAAGTTATTATAATTAAATCTTCTTCATGTCTAGCTTTGATTTTCAATAAACTTTCCAAAGAAACCACCAGTGTTTCCATTTCATGTGATTAGCTAGGGGCTTTCAAAAATATGCAGTGTATTTCCAATCTATGCTGTGAGCATTTCTAGTTGGTTAACATTTACTGCGTGGTAAATTCAGACAAAAATTGCACCTGAAAATTCCAGAATTTGTGGAAAACTTCTGGGATCTTCAATCATTAATTGCTCAACTGCCTGCCACAGCCTCCTTCTGGTGAGATGTATCTTTTGCCTTGCAGATGTATCAGGCGAATTTCAGCAGAAGCAAACAAGGATAAATCTAATTAGTTCATTATACTCAGTAGAATAAATTGTGTTATGCAAAGACATATGATGGAAGAGATTAAAGGTCTGACCATGCTAAACATAAAGCAAAAGTAGCTCCCAGTTTTGAAGGCTGTCATCACTGTGTCAGTACTAATCCCTGTGAAGGACTCTGGCTTCAAAGAAACAAACTGGAAACTAGCTTTCAAAAAGTTCCGTGTGATTCCTGTACTGCTTAGTCTTAATTTTTTGAATTACAGATAAAGATGCAAGACAGATTTTCCTTGTGTATTTCCTTATGGATTTAATAGCGAAGCACTCTAGATGGTAAGTCTGTAATTCTGTATACCGTAAGATCACAAGATAATTCAGGTTGGAAGGGACCCCAGAAGACCTTTAGTCCAACCTCCTGATCAACTTCCCTTTCCTATTTTGTCCAGAAAACCTCCAAGGATGGAGAGCTCATAGTGAGGTGAGTTACTCACAGAGCTTCTCAGGTACTCAAGGTATAAAGGTCGTTCTTCCACAAAAGGTGGTGAACACTAACTTACAGAAACAGAGAACGTGCCTCTTGTTTTGTATCTCCAGGATAAGATCACCAATAATTTGGGTTTTAAAATAGAAAAGAGTTAAGGGAGCTGGAGTTGTAGTGCTGAATTTTTGAGACCAATCTGACTTAATTTAGGCTGCATGGTTATGGAAGTAGGAAATTTTTGTCTTTATTGAACTTTTAGACTATTTTTCTTCATAATAAATGGAAAGGGGAGTTTTATGACAAAGAAGAAGAGTACCGGTTCAAGGCACTGTTTAAAACAAATCCAGAAACACAATGAGTTTTGAAGATAAGTGAAGATAAAAGCTAGCATAAATATATAGTCATTGGCAGTCCAAGCTTTTTTGTTACTAATACATTGTGACCTTGCCCACACAACATTTTACATGCACTATCATTAATCATTAGTGCTATTAGAGATCCAACACAATATAATTAAATTAATCTCAATTTACTAAAACATTAACATGCAAACTGCTACCAGGTTTGTTAAATCATAATGCTATGACAAAATGACTAAAACGCTGGATCAGGATAACAAACAATGTGATTGAAGTTTAAACATGTTTTTCAGCATTTCTCTTTTGAAAAAAGAACATGTTATTTACTTTAACATAGTGACATTTCATTTTTTGATTAATTTTAAAATAACATTGTAAAAATTCTAAACTCATTTTAATTTGACAAGCGTTTGGTAATTAATTTTCAAACAATGCTATGGGAATCTAAGAAGCACTCTTCATTTGACATGTATTTTATAATTTATTTTAAAACAATGCTGCACAAATCTGCAAAGGCATTATTCATTTGAGAGTTCATTAATTATGCAAATGAGTTGCAATTAACAAATCTGTTCTGAGGATGGTATTTGCATAATAATGAACTTCATGTTTGTGACATTATTTAATAAGATACCTTTGTGCATTTTTAAACAAAACACTCTTGTGAATACTTTGCTTAAAAACAGACAACCAGTCAGTAATATTAAAAAAAAGATGCAGACAGAAAAATATTGCTAAAATAAATAGAATTACATAAAATGTAAATAATTAATACAGATATACACTTAAAAGCTCACTCTATTATTAACCACTGCCTTCCAAAATATAGACTTTCATTTTCTTTTATGAAAACAAAATTGTTTTTTAAGGACCACATTGAAAAAGAACAGGTTTATATTGAGACAGCTGGAAATAAATAAATAAATGTATGCAAACTCCTATTTAGTATTACCGCTGTGTGACATAGATTGAATCTGTGACTCTTGGATGATAGATCTTATTACAATCTTAATATGCAGCATGCAAGCCAAAAGACTGGCAATGATCTTTTGCTGGTCTTACGCTCAGCAAATGGTAGTAGCATCAAAACCATACTCTGGATTTAACATTCCTGCTGAAGGAGAATGGTTGAGTAAGGGACTTCTCTTTATGTTGGTGCAGTAGTTAATAGCAGCTTTCTGCACTCAGCCGTGTATTCCAATCACAATGGGAACTCCTATTCGGGGCTCAGCAATAGCAAAATTTTCCAGGAAAGGGATACCTGCACGGTAATTGAAGGCAAGTTGCCTTCAGTGCAATGAAAAAGGACAGTCAAACCCGAAGCTTTTGTGGCACCTGTTTTTGTGTTCAGCCCAAGACAGGGTTGCCTGGCAACGCTCTGGCAGAGTCTTGGTCCTCTAACGGGAACCATGAGGCGAAGAATGAGGGATGCGACTGATCAATTCACAATGGCGCCTTCTAGGTGTATCACCTGCAAGCTCTGAAAACCTGAGCTGCTGAAAATTCTTGCACTGAGCTTGAGTCCTTCTGTAGTGCCTGTAGCTCCACTTATGTTTATTATTCTCCTGTAGCTCCACTTAATGTTTATTATTTTGCCACGTGTCACTGGTGGCAAAGTACAGTGGAACTTAATCGTGTGTAATGTCTCAACAAAGTGCTTTGAAATGCATGGAAGTTATGGATGAGTAAAAATCTGGGATGATAAAAAGGTAAAACAAAGTCTTGAAGAAAGTTACATCTCCAAAGTCTTCAGTATTAGGTAAACAACTTTATTGGTTATTTCTGATGGAACTTTTTTCAGTAACAAGGAGCAGGAGGGGAAAAAAAAGAGACAATACGAGAAACTTTTCAAGTCAGATGATTAGTGAAGTCCATGATAATGAACTTAATACCATTAGTATTTACAGTGGTGCCAAGGGATTTCAGCTGAGAATGACACTGCTTTGTGGCAGATAAGATACTGGGACTTACTATCTGGGAGAATTTGCAGTTGAATAGGCGCAGGAGAGGTAGGATATAGGCAGAAGGGGATAAAACAGAGAAAACAATAGCATTTTCAGATGGCAGGTTAATGCCACAAGACTTATATTTGAACTTTTGTAAAATTCAGAGTGACTTGGCTTTACAGTGAGACAAAGGAATATCAAGAGGGAAGACTAGAAAGGAGCAATCAGGGAGGTGAGGAAAAATTAGGTAAGGGTTTGGGACAGTGTTGAGCAAACAGCTACTTCATAAGTAAGCAAAATCTTTCTTCCTGGTACCATCTAGAGAAGGTACCTTGCTGCAGCTGTTTGTCCTCACATACTGCTAGGTGGTCACTGGCTGATATCAGCAGCAATTTGTTTTTTTTCCCAGATGTCCAGTTGCTAGAGAGATGTCCAGTGGTTAGTTCTGGCATCTCCAAAGAGCCTCTGCCCACGGACATGGTTATAGATCAGGGAAATATGTGTAAAATACTATTTGGTAGGTACTGATTCTCACCCAGGCAGAACTTCTTGTTGCACATTGTAAGGATGGATGAGGAGGTGGAGCAAAGAAATTACTCTGTTAAAAAGCTAATAGGAGAAGAAATTTTAACAACTCACCTCTATTATTTCACGTTACACATGCATAGACATGCATAGGCCAGAGAGAACACAAAGAACTAGAGATAAGACTGCTAGATTATAAAAGAATCACTTCTGGGGAGTCACCCTGCTATTTTGTTGCTACCTTTTACTGTTCTTTTTATAATATTTGTGGCTCTAATTGGCAGCTCCACTATTCTGAACTCCTCCGAGCATCCCTTGCAGGGAGCCATTCCATGCAATGTTTTCCTCAAAATGTTTGGGATGCTGCTGCTGTTCTTATCTTCATTCAGAGCACACAAAGGCAACCACCTCCCCCAGGCCTGTCCCCCTGTTTCAGCAGCAGTCTAGTTACATTGAAAGATTTTAAATGATTCTGATAACCTTTCCCTTTGTGATCTCATTGCCAGGAACTAGCATCGCACTGGAATTAAACCACGATGCTTTAAATGGGCAGTTTAGACACGCTGCCTGATAGCTACTTGGTCTTTGTGGCTTTTAAATTCTTGACAGCTTTAACACAGCTTTTGGATACTCTGTTAGTCAGCCAGTCCACTGGCAAAAATGGGCCGTTTGCCGCATTCAGTGCAAAAAGTGCCAGCAATGGCATTCAGAAGCTTTTCAACAGTATTAATTGGGATTCATCTTCAAATTGTCATAATCAAGTAAAATGTTGCAGCATTTAATGAAGTTTTATTTCTGTTTTGAGATCTTGTTTAGGTAGGAGGACTAAGGATTTCCATTTATCACTTGGGCAATAAGGAACACAAATAAATGGTTTATATTAGTGTGGTATAAATGAACTGTCTTTGGACATTTTAATATATTTACAATTGCCTTCGTTTGTAAAACAGCTGGCAGCTCTTTGATGTAGATGTACTATGCAAATTTGATATATTATTTCTATTATTAATCAACAACTAAGGATTTTCTTCCTTCTCTGTTTTTAAAATCTGGTTAACTGGCTAATGTCTGTCAATCACATATATTTTTAGAAGAGAGCTGGAATCTGCCACACACATGGAGTGAAAAGCCAGTCTTACATGAATGTTCTCCTACTTGTATATTGATCATCCATAAAATGTTATCCTCACAAAATATTTATACTTCTTTTTATCCTCAGTTACTACTACAAAATTAACTTGCCAATTTAACTTAATCTGTATCAATGGAATTAATAACTCAATAGAAATATGCCTGATATGTAACACTTTAGTCTTTGCTTTATCAAAGTAAGATTTAAATATTTGAAAGAAAAACAGTCTACGTCAAATCCAATGTAAAATGTGTTTGCTCAAAAACAGAGTAAGACTGGGTGTGAATTTCAATTTTTTGTACTTATTGATAAATGCAATTCTTCTTCTCACACAAAGTATTTCTTAGATTTTTTTTTTAGACAGAAAGAACTAACATGCAATTAGAGCATGTAAACAGTCATTAATTCATGTAAAATAATTAATAGCTCTGCAATTCCTGTAAAGAAGATAATGTATTAGTGCTAGTTGGCTCTTGTTCAATTTTCCTTTATATGTTTCTAGCTCTGGGTAAGACCAGAAGCACCTGGGAAATGTTAATCTTTTAGAATTATTTCATAGTATGTATTACTTTCAGCTTACATTTATGTAATGAAACTTCACTCTTTCTTCCAATGTCCCCAGAGGTGTGATTAACCTATAGAGAATTGGTACTTCTGCAATAGTGCCCAGTGTGAAAAATCTACAGCAAAAGACTGAATATACATTCTGCTACTGAGGTGCTTCTCTTCAGTGAGAGTTTACTTGAATAAGGCTTACAGAATCACTCCATGCATACTTTGGTTTCAAAGTAAAAGAGCATTTTTGTGAGCATCATGTGGGTGAATTGCCATAATATGAATCAGTTCCATCCCCTGATGCCAAAAACTTTTATATCTCCATTTTACAAGAAAAAAAAATTGTGTGAGTCATTTGATTCCATGGAAGAAATCTGTATCAGAGCTGCAATCTGATGCAGACTAGCGTCTGTTATGTGGTCTGTCAATTAAGTCTGTTTCTGAATCCTGAAACTGATCTTTTTAAAATATTTATTTATTTATTTATTTTTCTTTGCCTAAATAATAGCTAAAATGTCAGCTTAGCTCAGGAGAGATGGATTAGATGGGTTATGATTGCTTGCTGCCGTCCACAACATTTTAAGTGATCTCAGTTCCCCTCAATTACTGGCAGATTTCTGACTATCAGGAAAAAAAAAGAAGGAAGAAATTCTATTATTGTGAATCTCAAACGTCAGTCAGATAAATTAGGCAAAAATCAAATTGTCAGAACTATATGGTGAACAGGACCAATAACTTTGAAATAAATGATATTAAGGCTGTTTCCATATTGCCTCATATCAAAATTAGAATCCAAGTGGCACCTTTTTGGAATGGCAACTCTAGAAGTAACATTGCAGGTAGTATCTGGCTTTCTGAAGATGGTTTATGCACATATTAGGCATATTAGGCCAAACGGCTCCTTAGGACGCAGCAATTCACTTTCACCAGTTTTTCCAGTCATCTGCCAGACAGTCTGTCAATTTTACTTATGCTGAAAGTTTGTGGGATGTTCTGATGGAGTGTTGCTGCTCCATATGTTAAATGGTGATGGAGCCAACATGGGAAATCCATGTAAGAGCATCAGCTCCTCTTTCTCCTGCACTGCCAGCTGCAATCTCAGGATGGTGTGTCCCATGCCAAGTCAGACAGCACTGATCTCATGTCTAGACCATTAGGCCAACAGGCCTTTCGAACACTAAGCCTTTTCTGCAGCCCAGCAGAGAAATTAAAAGTGTTTTTTCCTTCTCTTCCATCCCAGTAAACTTGGGTCTTCTCCAGTTTTTCTTGGTTAAGAGTGGTTAAATCCAGGCTCTACTTAGCTTTGTCCGATCACTATCTTCTTGTGGAGCTCATTTATTCCAGAAGCACGTCTGGGCACCAAAGCCTGACTCTGAATTTGCTCACCAAAAATTTCTATTGAACCTAATGGACTTTGGAGCCAGCATTTATTAAGCAAATACTCACACTGACTTATTTTACATATAACAGCATAAAGAACATATAAAATAAAATGTGTAAAAAAAAATTGAGGTCTTTCATTAACTTGCACTTTTAAAAGAAGTCCTCTGTTTCCTGTGTTGTCTGTAACATACTCTGATCACTGTCTACTTTTAAACTTGCAAACACTAAAAGCCTCAAAAGAAGAATTTTCAGTGCACAAAGCAAAATGGATCATGCAGAGGGGAAGACATTTTAGCAAAGTGTGCTGGTGAATCTTTCTGTTTAAATAAGTAAAATCACGCTGGCTGAAAAAATCCTTTCAGTTATTTCATTTAAGAAAATTATGCCCAAGCAATACAACAGCAAATTCTGATTTCAATAGCTGATGACTTTTAAGTAGAACATGCTAACTTTGAAGTAATTTTACAAAACCCTTTGCTGGAAGTTTCCTTAGTTTTTACCTTTATTTTTGATACACTTAAAGGATATATTTTCTTCTGACATCAGAATACTAATGACAGTAGATGCTGAATAGCTCTAGCAGTTACAACAGTTTTCTCAGGCATAGGAAAAGACAAGCTTTATTCCCCATGCTACCTATTAGAGTTCTACTCATAGACTTTTAAAATTTTATTTTAGTAGAGATTAAACTATCCTAATTAGCAAACATGTTTTTGTTGTTCCTGCATCTTTTTGGTTGTTCCTGCATCTTTTTTTTTTTTTTTCTTTGGTCTACAGACATCCTTAGTATTCTGTAAAGGAATTCTCTATTAAAAATGTGCTGCAAAACAGGTATGAAAAGAAGAAAATACACTTTAAAATTGATGTACCTAAGCACATATCACATGCAAATAGCATTTTGTTAGTTAGTAAATAAATTATTTTTTTTTCTATTATGTACTCCTGTGCTCTTAAGCATTTCTGATACATGTTGCCTTGCAGTGAATGTATAGCAGAGGCAGAATGAATCTTGTTGTTAGTACAGTGTCTATATATGATCCTGTTCAATCTCACTAGCTCCATCAATGAAACCTGGAGATCTCTTCTGTATAATCACTGATTTCTCGCATGACCCTTGCTGAAAACTAAATGCGGGATGAAGGAAGCAGTCCTCTCGATGTCCTGTTTTTGACCTCTGAGTCACTCCTACACGCCAACTTGCTGTAGCAGCAGGAGATGTCACTGATGAAACTGAAGACAGGCTGAATAACTGAGCAGGGAAAAGGCAAATGTTCTGATGCTGCTTCTGGGTGTTGGCACACAGACGCTGCCTGCAGGAGAAGGTTAGCGGCTGAAGCAGCCCCCGCTGAAACGTTGGGGTTCAGAGTCTTGCTGGGTTATTCTGTACATTTCGGTAACACCCGCTCACAGTTAGTCTCTGAGGCAAATCTCAATGTTCAGGGCTGGGGACTGGCTGACTTAGAGTGCGTCCTGACTCTTGACTTGTCAGAACACAAACTTACTCCAGTTTCAACTTTCCCCAGGATTCTGCCACATTTGTATTGAACTTCAGCTCTCTTATTTAGGTTTAGAATCAGGCTTGTTTGCCTGTCTGCCAATAAAACATTCGGTTCGCCAGATCACCAAGGATATAAGACAGAAGTTGATTCAGAGACTGAGTTTTAGATGATAAGAACCACAGGAAGGGATCTTCTGTGTTGCACAAGGCTAGTTTTAACTGGCTAAAAGTCGCTTTGTGGTGCAGAGGGGCAAGCAAAAAAATACCCCTTTCCTTTTGCTACCTGTTCCTGTTCCATTAGAGGCCTGTAACTACATAGGCTGGATTGGGAGTGAGTGAAATGACTATTTGTTAGCTCCGTGTTGCTCTGTCTTCCAGGCCATGACACTTACCATCAAACTTGCCCATTTATAAGGCATGCTAGACTTCCTCCCTAGACTTCAGTCACCATCTTTGTGTCTCTAGTGACATTAGAGCTACTGCCACCATCATCTTCAAATAGGTATGTAATTCCTTTCCTCCATAAATACATCTCCTCCCCAGCCTGCTCCATCCTTCCTGTCCATTCCCAGTCAAGTTCTTCGTTCAGCGTAGCACCCACACACCTGGGTGCCCCTTAAGAGCTTGTCTGGAACACGATCTTGTCTAGTGAGGCAGTGTGCCCAGAGCTGTACACATCTGGGTTTTGATTGCAGTGAATCCAGATAACCTCTAAAAATATATATTGCTGCTCTTTCTCTCAGTTGTTACACACTTGTTCATCTTTCCATGGTTTCTGAAGACAGAAATATCTTTCTTAGGGCAGGGAATTATTCATGGAAGAATAAGTGCTGTAAACACATGCTTATAAAATATACAAATAGCTTTGTTATTATTTTTAACAAAATGTGGGAAAACAGATGCATGTAGAGAGACTACATTTCGCCTTCAACGGGAATACAAATTTTACCAGTGCTAAAGCAGCAAATAAGAGATTGTTTAAGGGATGTAACTAAGAGTGTGAAATTCAAGTACCTTTCTGCATTTTATAAATGTCACACATTGAAAGACCAGAAGGAGGAGAGCTTTTAATCTTGTTTCCATCCTTTATTAAGATGCTTTGTGTAATTAGTTGTGTTTCTATTGGAATAAATAGTAATTTGGAATTCATCCAAATTAAAAAACCTAAATGAAAAAGGAGCATTAGTGGTGGATTGCATGCTAAAAGAGGCAAACTTCTCTAGGGCAGATCTGTTCATGCAACTTGGCCCTGCTTAAATAAAATCTATAGAATCCATGTGGAATTTAATACAGAAAGTAGTACATAGGAGGGATGGGAATGCAAAAGAAAACAGATTTTCAGCCAGAAGGGCAATTCACTTATAGTTTAATGAAAATCCCCTAAAACCAGACAGAATTATGTATGCTATGTTGAAATTGTATTTTAGAATTAAAAAGAAAGCCTATTAATAAATGCAAAAATATTACCGTGTATTTTACATTATTGAATCCAATGTGTTTCAGGAGTTTGGCAAGGACTTTCTTGCCAAATGAAATTATTCTGTATTCAGGTGACAGTATTATAAAAGTTCTCTTGATGCTGCTGTAGGGTATAGTGTGTCAGAGCTTCCAATTCTAATTTCAGCGTTGCAGCTGGTTCTTCGTCCTGTTTAAAGAGTTCAAAATGCATAACATTTTCAGCTAGTTTATTCAGTCCCTTCTGAATTCTGAATAAATTTTCCTGCTGTCTTTTTTCACCCTTTTTCTTTTCCTTTTAAATTAGAGATTTCAAGGCATTAATCTGTGATGGCCACTTACTGCTTTGAGGGGAATTAACAAATGACTAACTTGTTTTTTTGGGGGGGAAGTTGTGACTTGTAATGCACATTACCTTTCTGGGGATAAATATTTCATAAGGAGCTTTGGTGTGCAGACTTGTGTGTGTGAACAGCAGCTACAAAGAAAAACTGATGGGCTTGAATGACTCTGAATGATACCAGTGTGTCAATCTCTGATCGACCGTGCTAAAAACCTTAAAATGTGATCCTGGTGACATTTTGATTGTAGTATAAATAATCCATTTAAAGAAAGCATAGATTATGTAGTTTTGATAATTAATCAGAAATAGCATCTGGATGATGCTGATTTTCGTAATATTTCACAAAAGTCGCAAGCGGTTTGCTTGACTTTTAATGCTAGCAGTCTCATGACATGAGTGGGACAGGTGTGACATGAGAGAAACAGAAGGGACTTGGTTTTGAACATGACCCATCCTGATTTATATGATAAATGCCAGAGGCCTCTACCTATAGATGTAATAGTTTGTATGTTTATATTACATCTAAGTAGAAAATAAATAAATAAATAAATAAATAACCTTACCAAACTTGTCATAAATTCCTGAGCACTTCCTGAGTTTATACTGAGCACTTAATTTCACTTCTTGGAAAGAGGACATCAGCTCTACAGTGCTAGATGATCTATACTATTTTTTTTTGTTTATTTCCATATAAAATGAATATTAGTGCATTTTATTGGGCAGTTGTAAAAATGGCAAATACAGAAAACTAAGCTATCTAGAGAGATAAATACTAGACGTGGTGCTCACAGAAATTCTGAAATCTGCCGTTAGATGTAGTGCTGTGTAGGAGCTCACTGCAATAGATCAGTCTGGCAATGACAAAGCAGCTACATAATTTTCCTAAGAACCACATCCAAAAGAGGGTTACGCTTGCTTGTAACAGGAATTATAGCTAGTACTGGACTATGGATGTATCCATAGTCTTTTAGTCTATAAAAGAAATACTTCTTTTATTATCTCATGATCATCATTTCCTATCCAGAAACAGTAAAATCAGCCCCAGTGTTGAAGACCCTTTGGCTATGAATCTTTGTAACAAAAGGATGGCATTCATGCCATCTCCCACCATGCCATCAATATGTCACTATCTCAAAACACTTTTCTTGGTATAAAGGCATCACCTTAATTTCAAAGTAGGCTACCATCAAAGTGCTTTCATACAGGCTTCAGTTTATTCTAAACACAGGGGAAATGGAAGCCTGCTGTATTATCTGTGTCTCTGATACGTCAGACCGTGTGTGACAGCTAACTATTAGCAACACAAATTAAAATGCTTCCTTTAATGCAAGCAAGGTCAGAAATGGGTCTTGGGAAGTTCACAGGAGAAAGCCTACCAACGGATGAACACTTAGCCAACTTTTGTGTCTTAGAGAAAAATCAAGCGCTATTTCTTACATGTTTATCATAGTTGGAAGCATGACAAAAATACAGTAGAATAAGACTCAGCAGCAAAGTCTAAAAGATTCATGAAGATCATTTTGTCTTAGTCAATTGCAAAGGAATATGCCTAGCAAGTTAGTTCAGTATTCCCGTCAGTGAACCCAGATCTGTAATTAGGAGAGGCAGGAGAAGCTACATCAGGTCCTTTATTCTTCCTAAACACGATGGTTGAAGAGAAGAGACAGTGACAAAATAAATAATGCAACCTCTGTTATAAAATGTTGCAGTCATTTATGCATGAGTATTCCGTGGAGAATTTGTGAGACTTGATCTGTAAACAGGCTTGGTGGAGGAGCACAAATTCAGTTTTGGAGGACACATTACTGCATGTTTCAGACCTTTGCTGTGTATCGAGTGCATGAACGCACACACGCACAAGCATAAAATTTCTGGCACTCATGACTGTGTTTGCAGCTGCCAAAAATGCCTTTACTGACAGTGTTTCTCCTACCATGTTTCAGTAGCAGTCTTTCCAGAAGTATCACGAAGTACAGCTGCTTTATCCTGGTTCCCTACTTACTTCTTTATATTTCAGCTCCTTTCTCCTGTAAGAGGACACCTGGCTACATGAAGCTTGAAAGTTTTTCCATGTAAGCAACACCATCACATTTTTGAATATAGGTAAATGTTGTGAATTGTTACTATTACTGAATTGTTTAATCAGTCTCTTCAATCTGTGACGTACAGTAATTGGAAAACCAGTATAAGACAGTCATCTGCTGATACTAATAGCTAGGCAAGTAAAATCTTGGACCATTTGAAAAATTCCAGCTTTAAATGGTTTTATGCCCCATGCCCAAGCAATTGCTCTTATCTAGCATTTCTTTATTAACCTTTTTTCATCCTACTTTAGCTTCACTTTAGGCAAAACCCTTTTCATATGTATAATTACCTCATGTAATTATTTTATCATTGGTATTTCAGTAATAACTGACCTTTCTGATACCTCCTTTGCCAGTTTCATACTATGCGAATTTCTGTGTGGCTTAGAAATAGAAGGTGTTTAAACATGGAATGGTTTTATCACAAACATGTTTTATGTAGACATGGGCTGAGGCAGGAAAGCTTTTTGTCCTTCTTCTGCAAATGCAGTACTAAAATGACTCTGTCTGCATCTGATTTGTTTTTGGAATATGAAAATGTCAAATTTTCATTTTGTTAAAGACATCTGTAAAACAAAGTGAGGTAAAATTTCATTGAGCATTATAGCAGAGTGAAGCCATGCATCACATGGTAACACATTAGAGTGACTACTAACAAAGGACCCCATGGGGAATTTAGGAAAAGGTAGTTAAGCAATTAATGAAGATATTTAAAATCTTAATATGGCAGAGACAGCTTTGAAGGCAGCAAGGGATTAATATTTATTTAATAGATCATCAGATTCTGTGCCAAAAAAAGAAATGTAACAGAAGCCACCCTACTCTGAATGCAAGCATGCACAATTTGAAGAGTATTTTGTAGCAGCAGTGACATCCCTGCATCAGACTTTGTCATGCTGGATGGAAAAATGATCTTGCCTTAAAAAGAGAGATACAGTTGCTGCTTATTACTGTTGTGGCTGAAAATTACTTCTGTGCCCCAAGCTTTATCTGTCTTCAAGCAGAAAGGAACATATTGCTACTTTACCAAGGTGACATTGCCAGTAGGGACCACTGTGACTTCTCTGAAATTCTAAATGGGGTTTGTTGTGACTATTACCTGTTTTTTTAAGAATTTACATGTAGCAGAGTACCATATCCTAATTAATTGAAGACTATGTTAGGAATAGGCAGTACAGAATTTGGTCATTTAACTCCTTGTGTTTCAGGAGGTGACATAGTCGTATTGCTGCTGTGAAACCCTTTTGATGGCCTCTTTTTGGATGCTAAAGATAGCTTCATACCAGATCTGTTTTGGATGTAAGTCTCCAAATGCAACATGAGAAAAGTTTATAAAAAAGCAACTTAGATGATTTTGTAGCATAGCAGCAGTTTTACCTTGAAACATGTGATCCTCAAAGCTCCACGTTGGGAAGGGCTAATAATAATTAAAGCTTTGAATCATCAGTACGTCTCAGTGAAGTTTTGCATGTGCTCTGGGATAGAGAGCACTATTTCTGATTGGAATTTTGTCCATGGAAACTGTGGATACTCTTACTCAGCTTCAAGGCAAATTGCAGGAACATGATACAAAGGCAGGAACAACACTGTGCCATTTTCATGCAGAACGTGGCGTAAGTTTGATATAAGAAGAGTTGGATGTGTTGAGTGCTTCTTAGCTATTGCTTAAATAGATCCTTGTCTCTCCTGGTTGGTGAAGGTGCCAATCCATCACTGACGAGTACTGTAAATAGAGCTTTGAAGGAAATATGCAGGCCTTTTAAGAACTAAAGATAGGGACAAGCCAACTGCAGTACTTCTGAACTTCAAGTTTCTTACATTGACATCAGGTTGGATCCACACACAATATAGATAAGCTCAGTTCGGGTCATAGTTTTCTTCTCAGCTGAACATAAGTCAAACTGCAGTGTTAATTAGAATGATTTTCAGAAATCATTTATGGCTGACCAAGACTAGCATCGTCTCTGCGATGCAGCCTGTCAGGGGTGAAAACACTGCCCAGGCTTTCTTTTTATAGGAGACCAGGAAATCATGGACAACTCATCTTGCTTAGTGGTATTTCTTTAGGGTGTTTCAGCACTGATACATTGTTATTCTTCCCAGTTGGACAATTAATGAGCATCATGAACAAAAACTTCTGATTTATTTGTTCCTTCAAGCACAGGTGGTGCAGGTGCCATCTATCCGCAGCTCCCAGGAAAAACAAAACTTTGGCTAAAATCTGACTTGCTTTAAATGAGATCAAGCAGAAGAGAACTAACAAGTGCCAACCATTGCCTCCGTGGAAGTCACTGTCTTGGTTTGAAATATCAGTGATTTGAAATCTCAGGGCTGCACAAAATCTAGGATGAGTTTTTAGCATTTCTAAAATCAATGACAGATCAAAATACATTTGGCCAAGTAAAACTAGAAACATTATTTTTTAGTCTGTGGGATGCAAAGTCTTTTTTTTTTTTTTCTCCTTGCCAATTGCAGCTGGAATCACAGTGATCATTTTAGCCTTGGAAAGTGCATTTTCTCTGGGGGAACAATGGAGCTACCAGTTTTATCATAGAATCATATTTCTTTTCTGAGTATAAGATGTTTTTGTGAATTCTGCACTAGATTTATTTTTTAATATAGGTGCTATGTAGCTTAGAAGTCACTCAACTACTTAACTTACTAAAGTGACCTTTCTGTGTATACTTCCACTGAAAATTCCTAAGATTTTTCTGACCAATGTGCTCCATGTCTTGAAGTGACTCTCCTTTAGGTCTGATACTTCTGATCTTGGCACTGTTTATTCCATGATGTTAAATGTGCCTGGTTTAATCTATCTTTCTGCTGATTGGCAAGGGAATTAATATTAGCATTACAAAAAGTGCTGGGAATTTGGTCAACAGTGTCATGTTATGATTGGATTTCTAATCTTTATATTAGCATAGATATATTTATAAATGAAGATATGCAAACATACATACACCTAGGAAGGCTAGGCAGCAAGCTATGTACACTTGGTGTAACTGAACTCAAAATTCCTGAAGTCCATGGAGAGTTTTATGGTATACCCCTCGTGAAGAGATGGCAGCTTATGCTTCAGATATATTGTTTTTAGAATCCAAGGTTGATGTCATAGGTGTTTTAACTGAAGTTCCGTAGATGTCCTGTATTTTTTTTTCCTTTAATGCTTATTTGAATGTAATTATCAAATTAAAAAGTTTCACGGCCAAAAGAAATAAACACTTAGCCACGTTTGCAGTAAAGCTCCTACAGTGTGTTCAGGGGGGTTTGTATGCGAGGTGCAAAGCTGGGAAGGGCACAGACATCCGGGTGGGTATCTGCCCATCCATACAGGTCTCCCAGTAGTGCAGTCATATAAAAATTGCTCTCATTATTTCCTTGATGACAGCTAGTTTTTGATCAGTGTGATACAAATTATTAAATCATAATGCAGAATACATCTAAAAACATTAGATGAGCAGTTCTTTAGAGTTACCATTGGTATCATAGCAGGCTGAATAGCAAAACAGTAGCGAGGCAGACTGGAAAGCTCAGACTCAGCACTTCTCACAGCACCGTAACTCTGTACAATAGTGATGAGGTAGGGTTTTTTTTGGGGGGGGGGGGAGGGGAAAGGGGGAGCTTATGGTTAGTTTGTAACAGATTTTTTACTTTTCAGATTTTAGATCTTGATTTTGTTATGCCCATTGTTTAAAGCCCAAGCAGCATTTGTTTGCAATGTGTTGATTTACGGAGAATTCCTCAATAACCATTTGATGACGGTGTGTTTTGGAAACAGCCATACTGGAATGCATCCTGCCTTGCATATCTTGGTCTGTTTTAAGTGCCTTTCTAAAATTTATTAAGAAAGATAATGCATTTATAACATGGTAAATTTAGTAACTACCACTATGTAACCCTCATAGGATCATATGCTAATGAAAAGATGCTCTAATAATGAGGCCTGAAGCCTACCAAATATAACACCTTCCAATTAGCACTCCCTGGCTTGAATACTACCATTAACATTAAACAACAAAGAAAAAATGGGTATCAATTCACATAATAGAAAATAATTGATGAAGTTGGAGGGTGTGATTATTTGTGATTACTTTACAGTCATGCACAGAAAGTAGAACTGCAGTTAGTAGTTAATCTCTGGCTACCTCTTTGAAGATAATGAAATTGGCTTCCTACTGATGATTATTCATTAACAATTAATTCTTTCTTGGTGATCTGCTTCATTTTCAGCTTCTCACCACAAACATGCAATGGAATAATTACAAGTGGAAATGAAAAAGCAATTAGTGGCAGATAATGCCAACATCTGATTAAAAAACAGTAAAACAGATTAGCAGTAACTGCAACTCTGCTGCCTTCAGCAGGGAGATGTGAGTTACCCAGCAATATTACAATTCAAGCTGTGTTTCCCTTTTATTGCTTCCCCTACATCATCGTCTGCCACATTAAATGCTTTCTTTTATTCTTGGGGGCATTGGCTTGTTGTAAATAATTTCTAAAGATTAAGTATTATTTGAGATGATTTGTCAGTCTTCATGCTGAGTCTCTCTCAAGAAAGAAGGAATGAAGTACTTAAAACAAATCATTTATTGTGGTTGCGAGCAAATGCAATAGGTTTTTTTGGAGCTGAGGGTGGCTAGAGATTTGTTTAAGTCCAGTGTCTGGAAACAAAGGTTTTGGAAGTTAAACGGCCCTACCTTGATGCTGTTTTCTCTTAAGTTAGAGAAAAAAACAACTATCTTCTACTTACGCAAATGATAGTCACAAGCTTAGCCTGGTTTTTGAAACGTATTATAATATTAGAGAGTCTGCAGGTTGTCACCACAGAAATTTAAATTGTATATTCTAATCTTTCTACATTATATATTACATAAATCAGCGCTACCTAGAATCCCATAAATACTGAGCACTTGCTTAAGCAAGAAATCCAGCTAAGCTAATAAATGCCTAGCAGAAAATATGGGAAGAAATATTAGGATCTGAGCCTGGAACCTAGGACTCCTGTTTCATGTCTACATGAAGCAAAGGGACTGAAAGGAAAAAATAGTACAGAGTTCATTTTCATGTTGCTGAAGTTTCGGCAGGGCAACTTCCCATCCTGCGAGTTTATGTGGCCACTCTCTAGGCTAAGCCTGTGAAACGATTGCTTTCCAGCAGCTGGTTAAGCAGGGATCTGTTAAAACCTGATCATTTTACAGTTGTGCTTTAGAAAAGCGAGCGAAGCAGCACAGCTGCTGCGCGGGGCTTGCACATGTGCTAATGGCAGGAGCCTCAGCAACCACGTGGTCAGAAAATGACTAGCAAAACGGAACTGCAAATTAGACTGTCTTTCTCATTCAAGTCAGTGCTATCAAGGTGTTCCCATAGCTATTTTTCAAATAAAAGAAGAACAGAATTTTAGGAGTTAATGCTGCTTGGTTTGTTTTTGAGCCCGGCTGTGTGTTTTCAGAAAGGATGACTGCGCACAACTTGCGTTTAGAGATTACTGTGAGCGGAAATGAGAGAGGCCTCTGACCTCATGGAAACTGTGCTTTTCATGAGGTTTATTTAAGTTTGCTTTAAAAGATCGGTGTTACAAATGAGCTAGATTTTTTAGCCATGAGTGAAGACCACAATCTCCTTCTGCACCCTAACTACAAGTTAGGATGTGCTGAGAGGAGTTTTTCATTTTTTTCAAATTTTTCTCGCTACCTTATCCTCTTGTACATGAAAAAGGAACTTTATTTCCCCATTTTCCATTAATTTCAAAGCATGTCTGTCCCATCACTACATTTCCAAATTTTCTATGTGAACTTTTCTCATGACTTCTCTTGGGGACCTTAGATCTGGGTTACTTCAAAATTGCTCAGAATTTTTGAAGGTCAGATCTAAGACACTGCTTAATTTTCTTCCTTTTACATATGTAAATTCTTATTGTACACTTATTACCGTAGGAACTAGACAACAGCAGGAAAAAACTTTCCTTTTCACCTTTTGTTTTTACATTTTAGCACACGCAGCATCAACATTTTCTCTGTAACCTAGACAACTCTGTAACCAGCCAACTGAATTACCCATAAATGAATGTCACATATGTGAAATAAAATTTAAAAAGAAACAACATATTTCCCTTCAAAACAAAACAGTATCTTCAGTTCAGAAAAAAAAAAACTTTTATTTTCCCCTTTATTGATGTGAATAGCAAATACTGAGATAAAATCTGTAAAACCCACAATAAAGACTTTTAACCAGATATTCTAACCACATATTTAGTGCAGTAATTTAGTCAGACCGGGCAGTCAAATTTCTCATGAGACTAATTAAGGGTGTTGCTTGTGAAAGGAACCGCCTGAATGCCATGTTCCTTCCACTAAGTAAACTTCTCATTCTGGAAAGACTTTCGTTGTATACCTGAAAGGGGTTGTCAAATGCCATGTAAAATTCGAATCACACATTGCCTCGTGTAGACTCTTTGTTAGCACAACTATCATTCATTTAGGCAAGATTTTCTTGTACTAGGGCTATAAATTAGCGTTTTTCAAAAAGGATAATAATATATTTGGAAATTTTTGCTTTTTTTTTTTTTTTTTTTGCACTTGACTGACCTTTTGACATGTGCTAATGTGCTCAGTGCTAGGAAATACATCATTTACATTCAGATCTAAACGAGAGGAAGAAATTCACAGAATTTACTAGGCTGCACACCAGGTAGTTCTGAGTAGCTGAATCTGTACCCTGTGCACTGGAGCTGTATCACTGAAACTGGAAAAGCCCTTGAAAGTTTGAAATTTTTATTTAAAATGTCAAATCTACCATTTGTGACATACAGTTATGCTATTAAGTTAAAAATAGTCAGCAGTAACAAGGTGGCCATTTAATTGGCAATTACCATTAAAATAATAGAATCCTCAAATATTAGATTAACTTTGCTAGTGCTTATCATATTCTGCATTGGTTTTCATCTTCCTTTCATTTTATAATTATTGATTCAAATCTGTACTAATGCAGCACACTTACTTAGCATTCTTGTAGTATTTAGAGTACCAGATCTTTTGAAAAATTCATTAAAACTAATCTCATCTTTGGTAAAATAGCATCCAAGCTCCTTGCCAAGCTTTGCGAGCTAAGCACAGGTGTTTGCAGCAGAACTCTGGCACTTCCCACCCAGAGGAACTGCTTGTCTGACATGGACATAGCAAGTCAGTGTTACCTGAGTTTATTACCCCAGCATTCCCATACTAACTTACTGCCTTGATCCTTCGTTGCTGGTGTTGTTGTTGTATTGCCAAACACGGCAGGGATAACCCTGCACATCACTGGACATCTCTTCCTCCCCATTGCGTTTCCTGGGTTGAGCTTCTGATTCCTTGAGAGGTTACTCACCTGCTGAGGCATCGAAGACAGCGGCCTTCGAAACAGGTTTTAGGTCCCCATACATGAAACCAAGACTTATATCACACTGTAGCAATATGTCAAAAACAGCAACAGCAGCAAATAAATTAAAATATTCAGGATTTATTCTTTTATTGTCAAAGTTGTTTCCATTGCACTCTCTAAAGTCACCATCTCATTATCCTTAGCGCAGCAATGAAAGATTCTGGTACATGCTTTTAATGTGTTCTCTTCTGTATCGTGTTCAGCACATTTCATTTTTGAAAGTCTTACAGATGACATGTTTTGGGTCTAATCCAAAATCCATCTACATCTATAGATTGTATTGTCTTCAGGTTAAGACCTTCTTACTTTAGGAGACTTGTAGCAGTGCATTTTGCACTCTCTACCTTTCTCCTACAGATCTGGGAGGTGATAGTTAACAAAAGCAGAAGCAGATAAGAGGCTGTTACAATACCGCTACTATAAAGAATCATAGAATCATAGAATGCTTAAGGTTGGAAGGGACCTCTAGAGATCATCTAGTCCAACCCCCCTGCACATGGAGGGTCACCCAGAACATGTGGCACAGGACGGCGTCCAAACGGGTTTTGAAGATCTCCAGAGAAGGAGACTCCACAACCTCTCTCGGCAACCTGTTCCATTGCTCTGCCACCCTCACTGTCAAGAAATTTTTCCTTAAGTTCCTGTGGAACTTTTGGTGCTTCAGTTTGTGGCTGTCTCCTCTAGTCCTATCGCTGGCCACCATTGAGAAGAGGCCGCCCCATCCTCCTCACTGCCTCCCTTGAGGTACTGATAGACACTGATCAGGTCTCCTCTCAGCCTTCTCTTCTCCAGGCTGAACAGGCCCAGCTCTCTCAGCCTTTCCTCATAGGGCAGATGTTCCAGGCCCCGGATCATCCTCATAG
>VZSV01000050.1:1704129-1714298 GCA_013398735.1 Nothocercus julius | reverse complement strand
ACTTGCGGAGCTTGCCCGGAAGGATGCTGTGAGGGACGGTGTCAAAAGCCTTGCTGAAGTCAAGGTAGATGACGTCCACGGCTCTTCCCTCATCTATCCAGCTGGTCATTCCATCATAGAAGGCCATCAGGTTAGTCAAGCATGATCTCCCCTTGGTGAATCCATGCTGACTACTCCTGAGCACCCTCTTCTCCTCCACATGCCTGCAGACAACTGCCAGGATGAGCTGTTCCATCACTTTTCTGGGGATGGAGTTGAGGCTCACTAGCCTGTAGTTGCCTGGGTCCTCCTTCTTGCCTTTTTTGAAGAAGAAAATGAGAGCCAGATCTTTTCTAGAGTTTCGTTTGCTGTATAGCCTTAGAAGACAGGGTTTAAGTCATTCTGAGCCTAAGTGATAATCTCAGCTTCTTTCCGTTCAGTCTATCTTTTCCTTCAGTGTTCAGCTCTCAGACTCATTTCTAGCAACAAATGTTGCTGAATTGTAAGAAGTTCTTCTTGAAAACCTGAAGCCTCACACAAAGAAAACATCTCAGTAGCTGGTTGAGTCTGTGAATTTTTTTTGAAAAGAAGAAAGGAGAAAAACAGGAAACAGTTTGTAAATTCTAAACATTGATCTACTCAAAGCCTGTGTAATCTCCTCACACAGTGGGGCATGTCCTGTTCCCCACTCAGCATTTATTTTAAAGATTTTTTTGTAGCCTACAAAATATGATTGATGGTGTTGAGACAGGTATTTTTTAATTTCTACAGCCCAATGTGAGATTTCACAGCTCCTTTATGACTTTACAAAAGTCCTCCCATGCTGTGCATCATGATCATGCAGACACAAGGAAACAAACCTTACTGGGTTACCCAAGCACAGCTAAAAGAACAGAGTGTACTGAAAATACAGGTATACACTCTACAGTTACATATGTACACACAGATATAATGGTGTTGTGCAAGATGCAAAAGAAAAATCTTTTCACCAAATGAAAACACTGAAAATGAAATGACAACAGCAGCAGATGCTAAAGCAAATCATCTAATTAAGATGATTTCATCAACCATTTTAAAAGCCATTTAAAAAAGCAATATAATAGTAAGTCACCAGAAGAAATGTTGATTATGTTTGCATATACAGGCATAATAAACCTCTAGCTGAAGCTGCCCTTTCAAGCATGAAAACAACGCTCCTTTTAAAACTGCTTGTTTTTTATCCAGCTGTGCTTCACATACTGTTAAAGAACAGTATACATGTAAAGAATTAGTACACAAGCATATGTATACAAGAAAAAGTATATAAGTATAGTACACAAGCATAAGTATACAAGAAAATGTATATAAGTATATAAGAATAAGTTAAGTATATACATAAACAATTCTTAAGAACTCTAACTCCCAACTAGAAAGATCCAAATCAAATCAGCCTAAGTTTTTGCCTTGGTCAGGACTGCAGTGTAACTTTTGTACAGTGTGGAAAGTAGCTTCATTTTGTCAGAAGAATTTTCAAACCTATTTGCCAGTATTTGGAAGCTCATTTTCACCTCGTGTTCTCTTGCACGAGTGGGCCAAGTTCTGTTCTCAAATAAATCTGAATCAAAAAGTCAAGAAGAAGATTGAAAGCACAGTAAGAGTCTGTATTTTTAAGTCTAATATTGATTTAGAATTAAAATCAAAAGGCAGAAATTTGCCTTGATTTCTTAGAAGAAGCGTATTCTAAAGTACCTTCCTCCCCTCTCATTTTTCCCCTCTCTACCTTTCATTAGCAGTGTAGAGGTAGCGCACACTATTGTTTTTTTCCTGTTTACTGCTATTCTTACTACAAAATCTGTGGCCTGGGGCAGGCACCAGGCTGTCCCTTAGACCGTGCCATGCACCCTCCCTTCCCCTTTCACTCAGCCTTCTCGCTGCGAGCACTCTTGCCCTGCTGGGACTGGGACAGTCTTTGACCCCTGCCGTTGCCTGCTTTATTTTGCAGTCGCTGCTGAATAAAATAGTAGGTATTCCGGAAAATATTCAGACTCTGTTTACCTCCACTCTCTTCTCTCTATTCTCTGTGGTATCTAGCTCCCTCTGGAATTCATACAGGGCTGTTTTGTTTCTCAAAGTCGTCTGGTTCATTTTGCTTTCTTTGCTTGTTTTAATTGCTCCTCTAAGAATTATCTTTAGTGCTTCTAAAGGAATCAATAAATGTGCATCCTGCTTTGCAAGAAAAGGAAGACTTTTTTTTTCCTGCGAATGCTACATTAAAGGGTAATAGCTGTGAGTGATATCTCTTCCCTTTTAACCCCTCTGCATAGCCTGTTTATCTTTGTCATTTTCCTTTATTTGAATCCTCCTTCCTCAAAGCAGGGTGTTACGATTTTATCCCTTCAGAGCAAGATGACTAGATTCTTTCCAGCCCTGGTGTTGTCATGACTAACAATTTCAGAAGGATTTTTTTCCCTCTCATCTTTGCCCCAGTGATGGGCTACAGGTACAAAGTGCTTTTTCTTTTTTTTTTTTTTTTTTCATCTTTGCAGTTTGTCACAGTATGAGGGACAGTAAGCAGCTCTTCCAAGGCCCTCTGGAGGTGGCAGCTTGGAGAAGGACATTATAAGCATACTACGCTAATACTACGTGGTGCAATAAAAGAAGTGCAATGAAGTAGGGGGTTGAGGAAAAAACATGTTTTTCACGGATGGCATTTATCCCTCACCTCCTTCCTGAGGCATTTATCCCTCACCTCCTTACTGAATCAAGTTGCAGAGGAGAGCTATGCGCACATAATCTTGAGTGCCAGTTTGGGTGCTGGGAGGAACCAGTCCCACACCCTGGGGCTCACCCCATGCTGACTGCTGGCATGAGGACTGGTTCTGCAGGGGACACGATGGCAGAGACAGGTTAGGGCAAACAGTAGCTTGGGTCTTCACAAGTGTCTTCAAACAAAATGACATTTCATAGAGCTTTGATTGTGTGCCAACTGGGTCACAGATCCGGCTTCTGCTATTATTATCATTTCCAACCAAAAATAACAATCTCCTTAATTAGAATGACTCTACAACTGAGTTGGACAGTAGCAGTGTCCATAGTGGTTGCTGCAACATTAGGAATAAATCATCTGTGTTTGTCCTGGTCTCTCTGCTGAGAACCTGAAGTGAGCACAAAATAAGGGTGATATTCTAGAGCAGGAAAAGCTAGTTCAGAAAGCAGACAGATAACATGTTTAAAAGCTCCTTCTTTCATTTAGTGGTAAAGATTTAGTGGTGAGGTGCCTGTGGCCTGTGTACATTCAGCAATGCGGTTTTTTTATCTGTGAACATGTGAAAGTTGAAGCCCTGTATATTTGTTAAAGCAGAGGTAAAAAAGGCACAAACCCTACACTTTCCTCCAGAGCTGGCATTTGTGTGTTTTTGTCTGATGGCGGTACTTCAGAGCGGATAGTCTGCTGAAAAGTCACTTAGATTGTCACTAGAAAGATCAAAAAAAAGAAATGTGTTCAACTTTCAGTTGATGTATGAATAAGGCTGGTTGCCATAAATCATGCTATAAAGTTTCCTTTAACATCACTCATTCTTCCCCTGTCCATCCCTTTTGGCCCGAGTAAACCCATAAACCCTGGAGAGAAAACTACGTGTTGATAGACTTTGGGGTCACCGAGCTCCCTAGGGCCTGCTGATGGGTGGCTGAGGATCAGATTCAGAGAAGAGATGCTGACACTTTCTGCAGGCGCTGGCTTTCACAGAGGTCAGGGTACTTAGCAGTGCAGACAAGCTCAGTATTACAGCTAGATGAATAAAAAAGAAAGGTTCAGAAACTTGCCAAAATATTTGGTGAATCAGCTACATTCTTCTCCATGACATTATGAGATTTTCCATCTTTCTTGCACAAGTCAACAGAACGTTGGCTTCGGATCAAATGTTTGAGATCAAATGCCCCTGTTAGAGAGCTCCTCTAGTGAGACCAAAAGAATTATTGTGTAATTTCTCAGACTAGATAGAATTAAGCATCTTCAGTTACCACTTCTGTGGACTACAGCAAATGCATAACAGTCTTTAAGCCTGAAGCATTTCAGAAACTTCCCATGAATTTTCAGATAGATTTAGACTCAGTCCCCATCCTTGAGGTTTGACACACTAAAAACAAACACTCTTCCTGCACCCAAGATTCCAAGATGAAGGTAACATCTGGCATCTATGGAAGAAGTAAAGCTGAAAATAAAAATTTCTATGGAAATCATCTGAAAACTGAATGCTCTCTCCCAGAAACAACAACCTTTATTTACTGCTTCAAGCGTACAGCGAGTTTTTTAATGTCTCTACGAGAAATAGAGACACTCACAGAGCAGGTCAAAGCATGCTTCCATAATGCTTAAACAAAAACAACTTCATCAAACAAAAAACGTGTCAAACAAGTGGCTTCACAGAATATGCACCTCCCTCTAGTGAGAAGATGAGAGAAGAAAAAAAAACCAAAAACCTAACCTGAGAGATGTTATTCACATCTTTTAATGTGCCTGCTAAGTGCCTGCTAACGACATCACTTAAGAATCTATACAGAATATCATTTTGGTATCCACAGTGTATTGCTTGAGAACATTTGTCTAATATGTTTAAGTAGGGAGTAAGTTTGAGGAAACAATATGATGACAACAAACTAAAAAAATTAAAGTTGTTAAGTGAGAATGATTAATTTAGCAACTTTTAAAAGCTGGTTACAACTCAGATTCTTCTTAAACCCTCCCAGTCTATACATCTATACAGCAGTCTATGTAGCAAGCACAGCACAAAGGATATATCTACTTTAAGTTAAGATTGTGATAGTGTTATATACCACATAGGGTGGGTTCATGGAATTCAAGTACATGGGAGAAATATTAATCAAAATAGTCTTTAAAGGTATGTGGGGTACAGAAAAGTGCACTCTGCGGCAGTGTTGCCTTCTGGCAGTTCTCATGTATGTGAGTTGCAGGTTCTCTTTATATTTTGCAGAATGAGCACAGTCCTCCATGCACCTTACATCTTCAGATTAGCAGAATGTAATCAGCAAGATAGACAACATGTTCTCCTGAGCCAACTGTCTAACACCACTTGTTAAGCACTCTGTAATTAACAGTTTGCTCAGATTGCCATATAGGAATTATTTCCAAGCAAACTTTCTCAGTTATTTGTGTATTTGCTAGTACCTATTCTGTTGTACACAACTAAACAAATCCCATGCCATGGTGCTCATGAATTTGGCACTTTGATTATTCCCTTTCCATAGCATGCAGATCATCTAAGTTGCAGGATATCTTTCCATTTCCTAATTAACTGCAATGATCAGTCCCTCCAAGATAAATCTCTGTTTGAGCTAGGTTCTGAAGGTGCCTAGAAAATTTACAGCACTCTTGCTAATCTTTTCTGAAACAAAACTTGCTTCAGTCTCTAGGGCACAGTGATTGCTTTGTAATTTAGTTTTGTAGGAGTAAAGATGTTTGAGACCTTCCTTGGTAGTGGTAAGAAGTTCGGGCTGCGGGACTTGGTGACTTTTCAGCCCACCTCAGCTCAGATATAGCCGCAGAGAGATCAAAATGACACAAAGCACTAGGACAGAAGAGGCCAATTCCAAGACAGGGAGATGTTAGGCTGACATGGCAGCTGCGGCAGACACGGAGAATCTGTTGATGTGCAGCAAAGTGACTGGTACTGGTAAACTGGTTGCTGGGTCAGCAGTCTACTTCAGTCTGCAAACACATGAACTGTATGGGGAAAATCAGCCTTGCAGCCTTTCAGGAAACAACACTCCAGCAAACAGAGGGGTTTCACCTTCCTACCTCCTCTGCTTTTGCAGATATTGTGGAAGTTATTTATTATACAAGGTATTGTTTCTCTTTGATTGTTAGAGACTGAGAGTGATACCAACTCCTGATTTGGGAAACCTGAGAACTATCTCAGATGAGTACCAGAACATGGGCATCTCAGGGGGAACTAAAGAAGGATCTAATATCAGCCTGTCTGGAAATGGCCACATTTACTCAAAACTACCAGGTGCCTTTGGTATGGAATAATGGCAGCCAGTACTTTGGCTGGGCACTGCTGCTTCCTCCTGGGCAGCCGCCTTTCCCGCCGCCTGCCGCGTTTGTGGTGTGGCAGGGGCGCCTCCGCGGGAGGCCACGTCCCGACACACACAAGTTGCTCTGCAGCTCTCGCGCGCTGCCTTGCCTGGAGCCCAACCCCAGCATGGGAAAGGCTTCAGTCTCCTGCTCAGAGCGGCAGGGACCCAGGGAGAATTTGAGATTAATAGATGTGCACTGCTATAAAATGGAACCACTCCTGCAGAAGCTCTTCCACAGACTTGCAGTAAAAAAAGATTAGTGAAAGAAGTACTGAAGAAAAGGGATTTTGACATCCCTTACCAGCCACAAAACCCTTTTAGCAGCTCACTAATGGTTGCAAATACCATCAGAATAACTTGAGGCCACAGAGGCCAAACAAGATTTTTAATCCTGACATTATATTGATGAAAAACGAGTTTAAGATGCTCTTTGTGGTAATATTGTGGAGGGAACCAGAAATGCAAAGAGTAGGCCAGATAACACATGTATTAGGATGAAAGAACAAAGAGCTATTATCATTTAACCTCATTATAAACTAGAGGCATGGAACTTCCTTAGCCTGCTTCAGTTAAAGTGGCTGGGTGTAGCCACTCAGAAGAGGGTTCAGGAAAGGGGTGTTTGCAGAGGCCACCTGAAAGCGACCCAGATCATCTCCCCGCTGCCTGGGAGGGCACAGAGCCTTCTGGTGAGTTGTCTCTTGACACAGGTAGCTTGTAAAATAGGGAACCGCCTGGAAGAGAAGGTGATGTGCTTAGCAAGGAGTATGTAATACCCCTCTATGTGAAATCTGAAATTTGTCTGATAACCGGAAAGGGCTGCTTTAGGAAATTAAAATCTTGAACCAGACAGAAGGTCAAAAACATAGAGATGATTGGGTCACAAATTCATAAGTATTCAGGTAGCCCTACGGGTCAGATATAAAATCCAGTGTTTCATGACATAGTTCAGAGTTTACAGCAATGGCCCCAGCAGCACTTTTTGTTAATCCTTTTCTAACTTTATCAATAATTCTGTCTGAACTGCATGTACAATCACAACATTCTTTGATGTATAAAAACAAAATTCAGCCAAATTGTCTTTGGGCAAATTTCTGTCATCACAAAACCCTGTGGAACTGATTGAAAGTCAATAGGAGCTTTTCATGAAAAGCAGAAGCAGAGTAGCAGGCGGCACATCAGATTGGTGTGGGCTGTCCTTGTTCCTCCTTGTAGATTATATAACACTAGGATTGTGAAACAGGCAGCAAGGCAAGGGAGCGGCTTAATTTAGCAGCACAAACACTTAGCAGAATGCGGGTTGGTGTAAAAGAAAAGTGAGAAAAGCGTCCAAGTCTAATTTCACCTAACGCAAGAGCTGACATCCTGGGTTAGAGCATACACCCATCTCACCTGTAACACACTTATATTAGCAGTTAGGGGATGTTAAACTCCAAAGTATTTGAAAAGGACATGTACAGCAAGCAGCTTGAAAAAGAGTAAGGAGGTAAGAAAGAGCAAAACAGTCTAGAAACTTCTCACTACCAATAGGTCAGGACAAAAAGATTGTCTATCAAAAGGAAACTATGCAGAGCATATTAGGTTTTTAACATATACTCCCACTGAAGTCAGTTTAACTGCTTCATCATGAACACATTTAGACCTGCTGTTGTTTCTCACTGGAATTTGATGAAAATATGAAAGGCAGTTATTACAAAGGGCACTACAGGAGCAGTAAAGATGACAAGCAGTCAAGATTGGAGAGTGGAAAACTCTACTTATCAGCTCTTTCTGAGAGATAGTCCTGGCATATGAGCCATGTATGCTGGAATAACATCCCTACGACATGCCCTGTATCAGGTTTCTTGGGAATTTGCCCATCTAAGTACTGATTAGTCTTGACCTTTCCTGACACCTGAAATCAATCAAGAATGCAATTAAACAGTACTACAGCACCTGGAAGGGCAACTGTTGGAGACTGCGAACTTCTAGAAATCTGACACATCTCAGAAAAGAAGAATTGCTGTTTTTCTGCTGGTCACTGAAAAATGTAAGTTTTTAAATTTAAAGTTTACTTTATTCACTTACAGGGTGTTGTATAATCTGGAAATTACAGCTGAAAAATCTGTGATGATATGTTGATATAAAAGACACCTTTTTCTTCAAAGATGTCAGGTTATTAAAACTAATACTGCTAAACAGCCATTTTCTATGGATGGGAGTGAACGTGTATTTGTTCAGAACAACACAAAGTCAAGCCTCCAAAGGAATCTGAAAAGCATTCCAACGTGATGTTTTTCCTCAACTTCTTTAAGTTATTCCTTAAAATTCTTCTTTGTTGCCAAGATGGCCAAAAATTTGCAGGCAGGGAGTTAGCTCCCTGTCTAGGGTTTTCTGAGACCCTAGACTGGCATAGTGACTAACGCTACTTTGCTGGTTCCCATTCAGCCTATGTTTATTTGAATTGTTTGTATGTAAACTGAGATCTCAAGCTCCTTGGGGACAAAGCCAAATTTCGGCTAGGTATTTCTGTGTAGAAGGTTTCCCAGCCCATGCTAAAATAGAAACCATCAGAAGAATAGTATTTAAATCAGTGGGGCTTACTTCAACTTCAAGCACTTGTATCTCCCCAAACAAACACTATCCACTTAACACATTTTCAGTGTTTTGCTTTAGTCATTGAATGCAGCTGAGACACATCACTAGTACAGACTAGACCATGGTTTCCTTTCATTGCAATGCTGTTCTTTTATGCTAATCTCTTAAGGTAACCAAAGCCTACAGGAGAGGTCTTAAATATTTCATCCTAAAAGATGTCCTCCTCAGGCAGGACTGGCAAATAAAATAGCCATTTCCATTACTTTGTAGAGAAATCCCTGTCTCCACATATGTATCTTCTTGAGCAAGGCAAGAATTTGCAAGGTTCAGGTTTGCTGTTTGCGGAGGAATAGTCTTGCTACAGTTGTCCCAAGAGTGGATGAACAGAGCACTTTTTTAAAGCTGCCTGAAACATTTAAGAGTGACACCTGAAAAAATTCAACAGCTAGGAGAACAGCTCTCTGATATTGCCAACTTGGGAAGGGGGGGGACCTCATCTTTCATTAAGTTTCTATTCCATTCCCAGACCAAGAACTGCAGAGTGCGTGTTGGCTTTTTGGCTGCCGTTCAGAACCCGTTAATAACCATTTATAGCTTGGAAAAATCTGGTTTGGAGTTTCAGTAGTGTGCCAGAGTGCCTGCAAGTTAAAACTCTGTGTGTACGTGGTTATGCAAACTTCTCAATCTCTTACTTGTATTTGATACACTTCAGGAGTTGCATGCTTGCTCTTTTATTCTTATGTTCTCTTCCAAAACTTCAAGCCATCAGGTTACAGAACTGGCTGAAACCAAGCTATAGCAATACAGCTATAACATGTTGTACTATTTACAGAAACATTTTAAATTGATTAATGTAACTCCTCTCCAGTTTCACAACAACTTTTTTTGTGTTTAGTTATTTAGTTATTTGGAGTGCCAAACACTCTGCTGGAACATATTTCTACTCCCATTGTACTCCTCAATGGTGAACTCTACTATCTTTTCACTCATTATTCACAATGTAAGATTAGTAACTGACATCACATGGCGTTGTTCCTTGCCTGGCGGATGGCAAGTGCCCTACTGGGGCACAAATACCTTATTTGCAAATAAAATAAGTTGTCACTTAGTGAACAGCCAAACATTTGTGTGGGCAGATGTCTGTTAGCACAAATGTTCATAGATTAATCACCAAAAGGAGTGTGAACACTTTTGAATAGAAATGCAATTTAGAATTCATGCAAACATTTGGGAATAATTTCCCTAGCTTTTCTTTAGCTTAGAAATGGCCTAATGAATAGGACTCAGTGATTATTTCAGTGCAAAGCTGAGTATTAGATCTGAAATACAAGTTCAGGATTTGCTGGGGAATGTACAAGCTATTTTCATGACTGTGTTTGTAGGATGTGCTTTGTATTGCTTCTCTTGCATGCTTATCGGGCATGTGTTACCTCAAGGATGTTGTCTGTGTATTGTTAAATGCAGCTTTGCAAGAGAAGCTGAGATTTCAACCTATGACAGATAGGCTAAAGATAAAGCTTTTTAAACTTGTGGCCTTG
>VZSV01000050.1:1642086-1704074 GCA_013398735.1 Nothocercus julius | reverse complement strand
TTTTTTTTTTTTTTGGTGTGTCTGTCTTTTCACCCCACCCAGGGGAAATAGCAGTGTAAACTCACCTAAACTTTCCCAGTACTAAAGCGCTGTTGCAAGCTGGTGGCACCAATTCCTAGAATAAAAGTTCCGACTGCTGTCTCTAATGATTTCCTCCTCCCCGCCGGAGAAGAAATGATACTTGTGAGCTGCCAATAAGACACCCTCCAGCAAGGCCCCCAATATTTCTCAGAACGCTGCAGAGCCTTGGTGAGCTTCCTGGACCGTGATCGGGTTCTAGGGACAACTGCCTTGTGGAGAAAAGAGGCATCAGCTCTTGTCTGAGAAATCTTTGTCAACTAGAAGACTCACTGATTAAAAGGAAACAAACAAGCAAAAAAGCTCTTTGGAGGGGCAGTCCATGAGTAGAAATCAGTGAGAGAAAGTGAGAAACTCCCCGAGTTCCCAAAGAACAAGGAATATCAGAGTTGTCATGTGAGCTGCAACCCTGACAGCTGGCCAGAAACACATTAAGAAAAGAAGCAAAGTTGAGGGATGTGACAGACGTCCCCACCTCCCACCCTCATGTCATTTTTGGCATAATGACTCTGTTTCCTGCTGGTGGAGCCCATTCCTGATAAGATACGCCTTCTCACAGCTAGCGTTTCCCCCACAAACATGTCTGGCAGCAGGGGAGTAACCTTGAACTTCTTCCCAGCAGTCTGATCTTGTCCTGTGAGATCCTTAGACCTGGTATGCAAAGGGCTGAAGCAGGCAAACTAATGTACTTTTGAGGATCGGAGGGGGAAAAAATATAGAAAAGTGTCCAGGGCAGCATGAAGTAACTTTCCTTGCTGGGTGCATGCACGCAAATAGAAAACACGAAAAAAAAGTCAGGTTATCACATAGGATTATAATACTTCATTTGAACAGTGACCTGCATATGACTGAGGGAAGGGAGGAAATGGAAGGTAAAAGCGGGTCAAGAATATACAGCAAGTGTATATAGCCTTTTACAGTCAGATTGTACTGAAACGTTGCACCTATGAAGCATCTAGGTTTATCTGCTGAACTCGTCAGAGTCATTTTAGTAACCTACCAGAGGTGAAACAATCTTTATTTCCCTGTAACAGTATCTAACTTAGGTAATACTAGTAAGAGGTGTAAGCCGGGGGCTCCTTCGTTGCTCGATCCGAACAGCGTTGCCGCCAGCGCAGGCTACAGGTACCTGTCCGTGCCGGGAGCCGGGCTGGGCGCACGAGCAGCTGCCGCGAGTCATGGGGTGCCCCGCACTCACAGCCGGCCCCATCCCTGAGACCAAGGGCACCTCTCTGCACTGCGAGCAGAGCTGCCCGGGACCGGCTGTTAGGCTGGGAGCTCGAGCTTGGCCGCGCTGTTTGCATAGCGCGTGGGTGCCAAGCAAAAGACGGCCTGCCTCGGTGTGATTACTGCGCACATATGGCACATGTGGGGGAGTAAAATGAGCTAACAAAATATTTCGAGGGGAGAATTGGAGCAGGCAAAAGCAGTTAAAATGCCGTAGCTGAAACTGTTGAGCAATGCTGAGGACAACTGGAGGCAATTTAAGTGCTCTTGTGTGCTGTATCTGCTTGCAATGAGTAAGGTCTGCGTAGTCTTGTATCTGACCTAGTCTGAAACTGTCTCCCTGCAACCCAAGCTGATCTGTGCATTAGTCTGACCTGTCCTTTTGTAGAGGTTTTGTATTTTAAGGAGTCTCTATTAAGTATGTCTTGAGTGCTACTGGTGAAAATAGTTTACTGTCTGATTTTTCTTTTTGATGTTTTAGTATTTCAGTATTTCCTCTCCTAAAGGAAGTCCTTACAGTTTTTTTTAAACTTAATAAATAGTTTAATTAAGATTTATAATCTATTGGTTTTCATAGTTGTATGAAATGAATTATCATGTAATACAAGCAACATGTCACAAATGAGTCCTTTAGGAGAGACGGATGGTTTAAAAGCCTTGATTGGTATTTTACAGTTTCATGGTTGGATCTGTGTTCAACAGTAAGACTCAGGTTGTAGCATAACTACAAGACTCTGAAAAGCCCTTAAGTGCCTCTTGACGCCAGTATTGGGGGGCTTAGATGTCTAACGATGACATGTGGAGAGCTGGCTCTCTGCAGCACAGAATCCCTGACTCAGCACCTCCTGAGCTGCTTGGGACACTATAACTGCTTTTTTAAAGAGCTGCTGTCCCTCTTAGGCATGGAGAGTGTGCAGCACAGGAAGTAAATTAAATATTCCATTCAGTGTCTGTGTTGCTGGAAGAAGGAAAAAAAAATTGTTTCTCAGGGTTTTTTGTACACGAACATGGGGGTTAAGGTCACACTCCCACAGCTTGTATGAAAGTAGTGGGTGTAAATCATAGAGTTGCTTTTTGGCTCGCTGCCACCCTCAGACAGGTGGTTTTTTGCAGCCCAAGGAGATGTGAGGAAAGTGGCTTAGAGTGTTAAGTATAGCTCCGAGCTTCGCTAATGCGCCTCCACAAAACTGCTAGCTAATGGCCAGCATCTGATTTGAGTTTCTTCGTGGTTTGACTTGCTCAAGATTTAGACTCTTCTGACTCTGTTGTCCCTGTAGCTTCACTCGGTACTTATATTGTGCATATACTTCTGGTATGTCTTCGCTTTAGCCTATGTGTTTTGTCTGACTGATTCAAGCCCTGGATCTCGATATAGCTATAGATACAGATACACTTAGATATTCCAGTATTGTCCAAATCTATTCACCGTTTTTTTTAGTACAGAAGTTTTGATTATTTAATACCTTTTCTAAGTGGCTGTTGGCAAGGAGTTCATTCTCTGTTCTTAACCTTAACATACCTGGTTAAGATATAGTAGCAAGAAAGACTCCAGACTAATTATTTGTAAATATACTAGTAGCTATTATGTGAAAAAATCCAGTAAAGTCTTTTCCAGTTATTTGCAAAGGAGAATTTCTTTCTCTAACAGAAAGAGATAGCCCTCTTTCACACAGATTTAGACGCCATGCTTCAGATCCAGTTTGCCATTAAAAGCTATTCAAATAGTCATTAATTACCCAGGAATTGGAAGTTTAATATTAATCCACTGAGCATCAGTCATTGGCATTGGCTGGCTCTGCGTAGCCTATCCGGGATGCCGGAACTTTCACACATGGAAACTTCTTCATCACTAAAGGCCAGGCCATAGTTCATGTCTGTGCTTAACCACTCTCCTGAGACAGTCATCAGTATAATTATAGACTAAGGAAAAATGTTCCTTAAGCTTATGATGCCTACATGTAAAACCCCCTGCTCTAAATAATACCATATAAGAGTAATACGGGAAAAAAAAAAAAAAAGTAAATTAACCTCTACTAAATATAGATATAATATTAATGATGAACCAGGCCAGAGCTGTTCAAAACAAAATCTTTTTTTCCTTAGATGTTTAACTGTTTTTCCATTTATATTTAATAATTATATTTTGAAATGTCTCAATAAATATAATTTATTTTTCTGATAATGTTCTCTTAGCATCACATGGAACAATGAATCAGCCCTTTTATATGTGAAGTTCCATAACAATATCTGTGATTATTTAGGAAATTGTATTTATAAGTACTGAGATATTTCAGGTTTATCTGAGAAATATCAGTACTTATGTTCTTGTCAGTGTTGTCTGAATCAAGGCTGGTTTCCTGTCTACAGTATTACTGGCTGAAGTCTGAAACTGGCTTTCACGGTCCACTTTGTGGTTGCAGAAATATCATTCAGACTCTTCCCATGATGTTAGTCAAAAGTGGACATGCAGAAACTCCCTTCCAGCGAAAGAAGGACCCCAAAATAAAGGGCCAATCATTTATTTTCTTGGCCAGAAGATAGTTGAGTGAGAAAATCTTTCTGCTAAGCACTAAACAAAGTAGAACTGAAGAGCTTGTAACTGAAGTAAAGCTGGAATCATAAGGCCTTGGGCCCACAGCTGTGAAAAATCCACAGAAATAATGAAACCAGTAGTGGTTAGTAGGAGGACCAGAAGTCTCGGCATCAGCCACCTCTAATTATTGCAAGATCTTAGTCTTAAATTAGGAACTCCCATCTGCAGTGAGATCTGTCGTGCTCACTTTGAGCCTATGAGCTAAGCCTTAGGTGTTTTCAGCATCAGTTTTGTTATTCTACTCAGTCTGCATTCTTAGAAATGAATCCTTATATAAAGAGGTCGATATTAAACAGGACAAAGAAACGGCTTCTTTTAACGTGCTAAAATAGTCATTATTTTTGCAGCAAAAGGGAGGATTTAGTATGTCTATCCTGTGCCATTTAATAAATGAAATAATTAAATGTGTTAAATATTAGGGTGATTGTGGTAGGAAGTGCAAAACTTTTTTTGTATGCCAGTTAAAGATCACTTTATATTTTCTATCCTGTTTGACAGTGAGGTGCCCAAAGGATGTAAAAGCTGGGTAGGATTTTGCCAGACCTTTCCACAGGAGCCAGAAATTGTTCCTATCCCACTGTGCTCAGCGAGCAGCACTAGTTGTAAGCTACACCTTTGTTAATATTCTCTCAAAAACTAATAATCTTAAAAATAATGACATGGAGGTGCAGACAGCCTGACATTATCTGTTAGAAGGTGACATGGAAACTAATTTAAGCAGTCTATAACAGTTGTTTTTTCTCCCTTAAGAAGCTCTCTGAAAACAGAATGCAATTTGATTGATTTGTTACCTAAATAATTCCCAAAATAATTTCTGTGAGTTAATTTCTCTTCTTGACATATCTCTGAAAGTGATAAGTCAAAAGAGACTTTTTTTTTACACTGGAGTAGAATTCTTAATAAAATTTCAAATTTGCATTTGATGAGTGCATCCAACAATATACTGCATTGCTAAGTCTTCTGATGGTTGTCTCTGTCACAGTACAGAAACACAGGACACTGTCAGTAAACTAGAATGCTAAAATATTTGCAGACCACAGAAATCTGATATAAATATACTGTTTAAAAATATTTGAAGAAAATGCTTTTTCTCTATTTATAATGCTTTGTATAGAAATAATAGTAGACAATCTGAAACTACTGCTTACACTGTGCTTTAAAAGAAAGGCTCAGAGGCCAATGTTGAATAGACTGAGGACCTGCATTCTCTGCGGGGTTTGTTAAGGCTTCTAGTCATTGTTGTACATTGAGTCTGTCTATTGTAACCTGAGCAATCCTCAGAGGCCCTCACTTGTACGTGCGATTTAGAAACCCAACTCTCAGCAATGAAGCTATTGCTATTTAAGGAGCTGAGAAGCAGAGCGGTTGGACAAGGCTTTCCCAGGCTCTACAAATGTGCTCTTACAGTAGAGAATAGATTTTGCTGAGTTTAAAAACATCTGGACAAATCAGTCCTCTTCTAAATCCCACAGCAAATTAGGGTCTGATTTTTAATTAAGTTTGGCATGCATCAGAAGGGTGCATATGTTCAGCACATGTTTTTACCTTATCCATCTTTTGCTCCATTACCTACATATTGTTCAAAATGAATTCTGCTGCTATGAATAGAAGCCATCCAAACTGCAACTGAAAAAGTCCATAAAATAAGAATAATTCCAATCTTTGACAAAATTGAACAATTTTTTTTTCTCAGAGAAGATCCATGGATTAAGAGAAAACAAGTAAACTTGTTAATGATTAAAATTAGTCTCTAAACCACAAATGCTTTCCAGTTTTAAAAACCTCAAACTCCAGAAAAGTTCACCAAAGGTTGTGCATTTCTGTCTGGTGGCAGAAACTCTTCTTCTGCAGTGGAGCTGGTATAATTGTATTGCTTTGAATAGTAAGTCACACTTTCTTGCATGGGAAGAGTACAGAATTAAACCCTGGAGCTCATCAGCTTTGAGAATTAGGATTGCAGGTGCTATGTTCTTCAGGAGAATTTTGGAAAATGAGCTTTATATCCTGAAATTATAAAGGACAGGATTACATCACAGGTCTGAAATTAGGGAGACACAGATCCCAGCCAGGCATACCCAGAAGTGCAGGATGATTCCTCCAGAGAGCTCTGTTGGGAGCCCTTTGCCAAGGTGGACTGGATTTCATTTGCATCCTGCCAAGAGTTAATGCCGATTCATCTGTGGCAGTGAGAGTGCTGAAAGGCAAGATTATATCCCTTATCAGATGTGAACTGTCTGTGCCACTAATGGTGGGAAGAGTTAGACACTGAAAATTAGTTCCTGATGACCCCTATCACTCCATCAACCTTATCTTGCAGTAGTCTTACTAAAAACAAGCTTTAAAAACATTGAGAACAAAATATAGAGTAATTTATCCTATCCTAAATCACTCAGGTCTCTCAGAATAGTATTTCAAAAATGAAGGAAAAGCCAGTGTGTCATAATTGTCATGGAGACTAGACAGCTTCCAAACCAGTTGTACTTTTCACCTTCCCAGCTCTGCTGCCTGATACTCAGCATCCTCAAGGATGAGAAAGTTGCCTAGCACATGATGCTCCAAGCAGGAAAAGAAAAACACTGGAGATTTACTGTTTGGTCGCCCCTGACAGCTACACAAAAGAGAATACAGCAGACTAGGAGGGAGTTCTGCCACTGGGGAAAGGAAAAAGACAAGAGATTTTATACAAAAAAAAGCATTCAGTTGACATGGGAAAGTACTGACCTGTCAAGCAACAGCACACACACTGCAGAAGTGAGGTACAGAGCCAAGCCCATGAGCACCCACAGAGGATCTTGCACCCACACTCATGTAAGTGCCTGCCAGCGCTGGGCAACCGGGCCTGCTGCCTGGAGGCTGGGCTCTTTACAGCCACTGCTTGTATTGGTTCTAGCCATTGGCCTTCCCCCTTGACCACTCAAGTCCCAGGGAAGGTGAAAACGGTGGATTCAGTAGATTCTTGACACCCAGTCACATCCCATAACCTGAAGTAATAATTTCTGTTTTCTAGTGGGAATGTGGCAGACAGAAATTTCGTGTTTTCTCTATGTGTTTTTGAGTGACACCACACAGAAAGAAAACTGGTGAGCATTCAAAGGCAGACATCCCACGTGCTTACAGGGTTCCGAAGCTTGTATTTTTTGAGAATATGCAAGGTCTAACACAGAATATTCCCAGGGTTAAAATGTGTATGGTTTTGCTTTGTTACTGTGTTTTAGTATTTGATAGTAGATGTTATTTTTGACCCAATTTGAAAATATCTATTTATTTCATTAATTTACAAATGTCTTAATGGTTAACATCTATGGCCAGGGTAATTTGCCACAGTTTTCTGTGAAATTCTTGGAAGTTGTTCAAACTGCCTTGGAAGACTCCAAATATGGCTTTTTTTTTTTTCCCATCAGCAAAATATCTCCCTTGTTTTCACATAGGTGCAGTATACAGCAGGAAGCTCCAAACAGATCTTTGAGATAGTGTAGCAAATCACAGAATGGTTGAGGTTGGAAGGGGCCTCTAGAGATCATCTAGTCCAACCTCCCCTGCTCCAGCAGGGACACCAAATTTTGTATTGTTTTCTTCTTATTTGGTTGAGGGATTTTCTGCTGTCCAGATATCCACTCAAAAAGTCTTGTAATTCAGGATAGCAGAGTATATAATATCCTTATATGACAAGGAATGATCAAAACACTATATATTCATGTACATATGGTACTAAATGTACATTCTCAGAAGTTCGGGTGTCAAGTATTACCTCAGACAAGATGTGGTGATGTTTAAAAGAAGCTGAACTTCTATGAAAGCTCCAATTTAGGGAAATATGTCTGTTCCCTTCTGTATATTTTGTCCTGATCAGACTGGCAGAGGCATGAGGGAGTTACTAGGGCATTCAGATTCCACCTCAGTGACTTCTAATGAGCTTCTGGCAACATGCAATGCCAGATGACGCAGAACGCGTGAACCTCCTGAGCAAGACAAAGCGTCACGTCAAGTTGTGCCATGGTGACCGTGTATCCTTCTTGCACTCCGCAGACCATCAGCCTTCAGTGCAGAAACGAGCTCTGCCACCAGTTTAGCCCCAGACACCTCCAACACAATCTGAACTGGTGCAGCTATTCAGTGAATAGCGTTTCATCTCTGTAGCCTTACTTTACAGTAATTTGCAATATGAAAGCCATTTGCTTTAATAGTTCATGACCTGCTTCTGCAGGAACAGTATACCAAGTAAACATCTTATTTGAATGTGTTTTCCCGAGAGTGTGATTATTTCTTTTTAGCAAGAGGGAATTTTCGGTTCAAGAAAATAACCTTTCAGACTTGCTAAATGAAACTATTTTCACCTCAGGGAAACAGTAATTTGGGGAACCCTGAAGAACTACAGCAAGGTCCTCTGTCTCTTCTGAAACAAATAAGAAGCTACTCATTTTAACTTTCCTCTTCTGTTCATGGATAAAGTGAAGATCTGAGAAATGACCATGAAGCAAAACTGGCTCTCCATTAAGTCCGTTTTTCTTCACTTACAAAAACACAGAGGCGCTCATTTGCGAGATGTACTGAGATGAAGAGGGTTTATAAGCTTTGCCTGGAATGAATCAGCTGAACCCATCTCCCTCAGTGGATCTATCCTGCTCTGCACACCCCAGGGAGCCGGGAATGCCAGCAGTTGCATTCCTCTGTAATTCCCCAGCCTTTGCTATAACTCATTCTCCCCACTGCATGCCAACCAGAAAGATTTGAAGATCCCATTTGTTTCTAAGTAATCTGCATTATGAGGTAGGGATGGAATTCATTAACATTTCCGCCTTTTCCCATTAGTGGCTTCTTTTTGCACAGAATGAATGTAAAACTGGATATAAAAGATATTACGAGCAATATTTCATGAGTCCTTCAAGCTGCTTTGAGAAACACAGCTGCTTTACAGTCTCTTAGGAGTGTTGTATTTATACTCCCAGCACTCATTTGACAAATAGATAGTTAATAGATGCTTTCAAAGATTCTCTTGATACTGTGGGAGCCTATAATAGGTAAAGCAGAATTTATGTTCATGGTATCCAGTAAAAGATTAAGCCATTGTGTAATTGTTTCAGAATTCATGCACTTATTTTTGTAATGACAAAGGCCCTTAAAATAGTAGGGTTAACTTTACCTTATGTTTCATTCATGAGCTTACAAGACATACATATTTACTTTTAAAGAATGAAAGAATTGCTGAGATAAAAATGTTCCCAAGACATACCATATTTTCTCATGTACTGATGGCAGGGGTGGGGAGGCATTGCGTTTTTTCTCGCTTTGTAGATCGTGAGTCTTTAATGAATGCTGTAAAACTGGGCTAAAATTCCCTCACTGACAGGGCTGTTGTGAGGATTAATTAGTGAATGTTTGTAAGAGGCTTTGAAGATGAAAGGTGTGATGTAAATGCTAATTATTTATTATTACCATCTTCCTAATCTTAGACAAATTTGGATGATGTGGAAGTGAGTGATTGATCTTGCCAAACAGAGGTGCCCGGTGGGAGAAGGGTCATTGCAGGCTTCATGTTACTGATTCTTCCCATGAACCTCAGCTCAGTTCCGAATCTCGGTTGCTGCCCCAGCCCTTGGCCTGCACCTGCCACCACCGGGGCCCTTCGCCCTGCCTTGCTACTCAGTTGCAGTCTCTGGGCCTCATCCAACAAGCCATGAAATCTTTTTTTTTTTTTTCCCCCATCACTTTTGTTGAACTGGGGTAAAGATCAAAAAAAGAGGCTTTTATGCAGTGTTTTGGAAAATAACTAAACCTGTTCTCTGCAACCTGCCCATATTTGCTCTCTGCATGATTAGCTTGATGTGTGCTGTCAGGTTTTGTCAGGTAATGTTCGGATCACACACTGTTTCCTCTGCGGACAATCATAAGCTTCTTCGCAGCTCTGAATCTGTGACTGTCTGCTGCCTTAAATCACGTTCAACTTTAGCATCAGTGCACTATATCATGCAGGGCAAAGCATTTTAGCATGAGGTTAGTTGGGTTCCCACGGCACTCAAAACTTAGCAGACACCTAGATACTTCTATGGATCTGCGTCTCAGTGTATAACTGCATTATATAGTAAGCAGAATTAGCTGCCTCGTGAACTTCCTTTGCTACTCTGCAGCAAGGTCCCTGCTAAGAACAGTTGTGATGAAATGACTTACTGGGTCTCAAAGTTCACGTAGGCAGTGACCGATACCAGGTTGCCTTGTCCGTATATGTTCATTATTTCCATAACAGAACATATTTTTTATTCATTTGATGACAAGATTGCTGCCTTCCATTAACAAAAATGTCATTGACATCGTGTGGCAAGTTTGTCATCAAGTTATAAGCACTTTCTGATACTATTTTATTTTTAAAGATATGACAACTTGGAAGAAATGATACTGTCAGGACTGACATACTTGTTTTCGTTGCTCCTTAACTCCTAGTAGTATGTTGTCCTAAAGTGCTGAGCGGCCACATGAAAATGAAGGCTTGAGCGCTATGTATTCACTGTCAAGTTAATGCAAATCTGGAAAAGATAAATTATTTCAATTTAGAGAGGGACAGCTTTGCTGAAACTGAGTATATTACAAATAAGCTTTTTCAGCTGTCATAGGAGAGCCTAGACTGGCCTTTTTCAATCTGCTTTGTTTCTAAATTAGATTTATGAAATTAAAGACCAGAGCCAAGGAATAGTGTAGTAAATACCAAAACATGGACAAGTCTGTGCAGCAGCACCTCTAAAGTAGCTACTTCTGTGCAAAACTGTGAGGACTAACAGAGATCCTGCTGAAGGAGAGCAGTAAGAGTTAAGTGTAACTATAGAATGGCTATTCTCACCTGTGCCTGAAATCCTAAAACGATGATAGGACAGGGATAAGCATGATAGACCAAAGCAGCCCTTCAGACCACAATAATTGTGCATCTGTGATCTAGTGGGAGTTTTCAGACAAACTAACAAGTACCTTCTGATGACTTACTGAGTACATTCACTTAAATTATTAAAAGTCCAAGTAAATGTACTACAAGATGCTTTTAATCATGCACTAGAAACATTATTGTGCCACAGATTAAAAACTGCTTTCAATCTAGATTCACGGCCATCCTTGTGCATGGGAGAAGTTTTGTGTGGGAGGAGAGTGAGGAAGGAAAAAGCAAATAATCAGGAGAACACATACATAAAGATGGACTGTCTATTTTTCTGTGCAGACCTGCTACTAATTCACCTTAGAGGCTGGGTGTCTACACAACAGCCTCTAAATCTTTTGCTGAACATCTGGGCTAGGGATGGGTGGACAGGAGCACTCTGAATCACTTCTGCATTTGTTAATTTATAGCCACCTGCAATAAGTTTATCACATATTACTTTCCCCAGAAGGTAAATTATAAGGGTAAAACATGCAGGACAAGGCAACTGTATGTGAAGAAATGTCATTATATTTTATTGTATTGCTGGCAAGAGTCCTGGTAAATTCAACTCGTGTTTATTCAAGTTATGTATTGTACATGGGTTTGGATGACAGATAGATGCTCCCAGAGGGTCCTGTGGCAAACAGAAACAAAACGGTCCAGTGAGTGTGGAACTAAATTTTACAAGGATTACGTAAATAAAGGACAGAAAATGCAATTTTCCATCTTCTGATTAAATATTACAGAAAGAACTCATTAAATGCCTCATTTACCAAATGCCTGATTGGCATTATTTCAAATACTGTAGGAAAGTACTGCAAAAATGGACAGATGAAGGTACAAAAAGGTACAAGTCGTGAACTTACACCTTTAAATGGATAAATGTACACTTGAAAGAAGACGTAAAAGAAACAGTAAAAGTGGGAAAAATAGAAAAAAAAAAAATCAGGAGTCTCTGTAGCCCTTCAAATGGGGCTATTAAATATAGTTGTGTGTTTTATTTAACCAGCCCAACCTACTCAAGTACCCAAAGGAAACATATTTTCTGAAGAAGGCTGCAGACTTCATAGATTAGTGTTTATCACCTTTTTCTGATACTTGTTCTTACCTTTCATATTCCTTCTATTCTAAATCAGCCTGGCTGATCAATGATTATTACTTTTTGTATTTGAAAACTAAAGTTAGCCATATGCCACAGAGAGTTTCTGTCACATAGGCTGATTAAAATGTGAAACAGAGGAAAGAGATAATGACATTTCAATTAAAGAACGGGCCCTTAAAGTGAGCTCTCACAAAACTGCGCCTCCGCAGATGCTCTGAGACTGGAAAAATTCTGACTAATAAATACTCTGCATCCTTTTCACTGCTCCTGAAATGATGCAAGTAACTTGGCATGATATGTTAGTTCATACATAAAGTTGAAAAGGGCCGGTCAGATGTGAGGTTTTTAATAGCCTATTTGTTCAAGTATTTTTGTTCTTTCTACCTTGGTTTTAAATCTAAACTTTGGAGTAGTCAGTACACTTGAATTCATATAGTAAACTTCCATTGGCGCTGACACGTCCTATTCGCCCTTATAAGAAGCCCAATTCAGGGTTTCAGGAAGGTTGTTGGTGGTGTAGGCACACTAATTCTTTGCGATTTGTATTCCAGGTAGCATCAGATGTATCTTATACATGAGCTGAATCCCCTAGAAATACTTCTGGGTTTTTACTGTTACAGTCTAATCTTGTTGTTTTTAAATATCTGTGTGGCCTTTGTTGTTGTGGAAAAACAGTTAAATAGCAGAGGAAACATTTAACTGTAAAAGGGAAACAGCTGAAAACTAACCAAAGACCGAGTTGTGTTAAATGTGTAACAGAGGGAAATCAAACTTCTCACTACTCTCCGTAGTATTATCTTATTCTTGGGAAACTGAAAGGCAAAACAAAAATAAACAGAAACAAAATGTTTAGTAGATACCCCTTGAAGTTGCTCTATTAAAAATAAACCTTACCCATCTGAATCCTGAGAAGGGCAGCTGTACGCTGAATAACAGTGCACGTCCAGGCTCACTTCACATGATCTGGTTCTTGTCCTGGGAAGGCAAGTGGTGACTATTATCATAGTGTTGTGACCCAAGAATCTGATTAAAAGTTCACTGTACCTGAGGAAAAGTATTGAAAAGAGCTCAGTTCAGGCAGAGTAGTTCTTCACTCAGGTGAGAATTGTTGGCCTGCTCTTAGAGCCTGCGTTACACCGAGCAGCATTTTGCAGACTAATCACTTAGAAAAAGTGAATCAGTCCCTTTTTATCAGTTGTTGCCACAAAAGATGGCAGTTTGAACTTGACCCATAAATTAATGAACTGGATTGTTTGATACATGACTCAAATAACTTTACAGTTATCTATTCTTATCATATAAAATTTGTCCCTGACCACAGAAACATATATTTACTTTAAAATTATTTTTATACAAATGTGACTTTAATAATGAATCTTGCTAGTTTAATCTTTCTTTTTTTCAAACAAAAATGTTGATAGTGAATACTGGCTGTAATTTTCACACAAGATGTGCTTGATATATGAGAGCTTTGTGTGTGTGTGTGTGTGTTTTTTTTTTTAAGTTAAGGGAGAGATGCTGAGAACATCAACAGGGAGCAGTCTCTAAACATCAACGGTGAGCTCATATCTCTTTCTTGTACAAATATTTGGCACTTGGTTTAGTGAGCTGCCAGATGTGGTATCTGAGTAGGAAAAAGTGACACTTGAAATGATTCAATAATTTTACTGTTGTTTTAATTATACCACAAAGTTCCCTCAGAAATACTGCTTATAATGCAGATCTACTATGGAGAAGTATAATTTTATAAGCATTCCAAACAATACAGACTGACTTTTTTGCTATGTATACGCTATGTTCTTCTTAGAATGACAGGTGAAAACTGTGATAACGCTGACATTTTCTAGTGACTTCAGCCATACCTAAAATAGTGTTTTACTTGAGCACTTTCCATGTATTGTTTGACATTTAGGTGTTTTTGATGATAGTATGGGGGAGATTTGTAAAAGAGAAAGTCTACAATGTGTTAGGATATATTAAAATTATAAATGATTTCATGAAGAGGAACATCTGTTTTCCTGGTTTATTAAGAAGTAAGGTATTTAAATGTACATAAATGTTTCTTAAAATATAAATTCGAGGTACGAAATATGAACCCAGTATGGCTATGCCTAATAAAATGTGTGAGCTTTGTGTAAAGCAGTGTAAAAGCTATCTTTAGTAACTAGTTCATTTGTTTTTAAAGTGAATGCTTTATTATCATTCATTTTAGTTAAAGGATAGCCGTGCCATACAAAAGCATTTATTTAATGATATGATATTTCAAGAAGTTCCCAGACCTCTTGAACTGTTAATTAAATACAGAGCAGGCTTTGGTTACATATGCTTTTAAGAGTTCCCATTCCCCTGGGTTTAGAGATCACAGCAGGTCAACCTGTTCAATAACAGGCTCTCATGCAGCAGTGAATAGTGTTGCTATTCTCAGTAATTTCTCCCATAGCTCTGGAATTTTTTTAGGAGATGAAGTTAATTTCTAAAATGATCATTCTCCATGTTAAATGTCTCTAAAGCAATAACTAAGTAGAAGCGTGTGCTCTCTGGAAATCCTGTCTTCTGGTACTTGTATGTATTACTTTAAATAGCTAATAAAAGTAATTTTAAAAGGAAATTAAATTTTAAAAATAACAAATGACACAGTATTAGAATAACTTTGAAAGCCATAATTCAGTGACAGTAATCTTGTACCTATAGTACCATGAGGAGTACATCCTACCTGTTCCTAATAATAGGCAAGTATTCTCTTTAACTGACTCTTTTATTTTAACATATTTTCAGTCTGCCTCCAGACTTTGAGGCAAACAGCCTAAGCTAAAGGGCAAGGTTAGTTCATAGCAGTTAAAATTCAGGGCTTCTGTTAATGCAAGAATATTCATCTGAAGTAACTAAAGGTATAATTTGGAGTCAGTTAGTTATATTACATTAAATCCCAGTATATGAATACTCTTATTCAGGATATGTGAGTATAGATTGAATTAAAATGAATAGAAGGGGATTAGCGCGCTTTACTTACCCATGTTTAAAAGACAATTTGATTTAGTTTATTCTGAATGCTCCTGTGTAAACATTTTCAAATATTAGAAATAGAGGTCAGGATTTTGGCTTGCACTGTGTACAGCAGTACCAGAACTGGCACAGGATTTAAAATGATCATGTTTAGGGAAACAGAAATGATCAGAAATTGTGCATAGATCTTGAACAGTAGCTATCTAAAACTGCAGGATCAGTGATTTCCAAAACCAATGATTTCCACTGTTTTTGAGAGCTTCCACCCCCAAAATGTTTATTTCTTCCTAGTTACTGTAGAATGCTGTCCATTTTCCCTGAAGTTTCTTCAGCATCCAAGTGAACACTAGGAGTTCATACTTAGTTAAAATTATTTGTATTTACAACACTGCTGAAATGTAAGACAGCCTTCTGTGAATTGTAGATCTCGGCTGTGTGATCCCTTAAATAAAAAAAAAAAAAATAAATAAACATGAGATCATCTCATGGTTTCTACTTGCACAGGATAGCTCGTGATCTTTTGTTTGTGAAGGAGATGTTCAGAGTTTGCACAGGCAATGTATAGAACTGCATACTATTCCTCTGGGATGCATCTCTTCATGTAGTCTTTGACTATTCTGAACAATCTTTTCTCATGAGAAGTCCCATATGTTCAAGGACAGCAGGAGAACGCAGTATACAAACCTCTCCTCTGGGAAGGAGTGAAGGCCACAGCACACAGAGGGTTTCTGATACAACCGAATGAAAGACCGGTCAGGAAAACACTGATTAACACAATTTCCATCTTCCTGCTGATGCATCTTGCCATTACCACAGCTGCCTTCACCACAACACACCACAACTTGAGTTCTTTTCACCTTTCTCATACAAATCTTTGTTCAAATACTTTGGACTGTGATGTTCAGTATTGGGTTTGGTCTGTGTGAATCTGTCAAGTACTGCTTCACAGCAGGGGTTCATTTAAATTCTTAATCATCAAGACTGAAGTAATATAAGGAAGATATACTAACCATTTGCAATAACACAGGAATACTTCTGTGCCCACAGCCCGTATGTACCTTTTTCTACATGCAGAACGTTTGAACCCTAGTAAGAAGGGTGTTGTGTATTCCTTGCTGCTGTCAGTGAGGTACAGCATGCGAATATGCTCTTGAGGTGCAGTAACTGCCCTCCTTTTTTGTGAAATCTCAGAACCACCTTGGTTCCTCTACAGCAAAAGTACTCTATGTTCAAACACAGCTAAAACATTTTAAACTCTGAGAATACAAGGTCGGCCTGTAACTATTAACAATTTGTTTAAAAGTGTGCATGGAATCTTAGGATACAGGGGAGACACAAGAAGAGAATTGCAATAAAATGGGAGTACCCTGAAAGATGGACTGTAGATGTGCTCTTCATGCAAATAGTGATCTGCCATGCTAGGACTTCCCTCACATAATTTCTTCATCATCAGAGAAACCTTCAATAAATGTAAAAATCGTCAGTGGGTATTAGGTATTCAAGTCAATACTCTATCCTCTCAAGAAAAGGATACTTGGTTGTGAGGTTCCATGCGAATATCTGTTAAAAACAGGAACAATAGAGGTCCACAAAATGCTGTTTTCACCTACTTTGCTCTGAAAGAACACTTTTTTTTTTTTAATCTCATAGTCTCACATTTACTTGTCTGCATCATGTTCCTGCCTCCTCTTCCTGTTCAGTTAAACCACACCCAGCCAATTCATTCTTTTTTGGTTTCTGTAACGTTTTTTATACATCATCATGTACAATATGACTCTTATCATAGTCTGTCTGACTACTGTGAAATATGTGAACATGAGCTTGAGTTGTCCTTGCTTGCTTGTCTGAAATACCATTCACCCAAACATGGCGTTTTAATCCTCCAGCCTTAAAACCAAACTGAGCTGCACTGAAATGACTTTATAATTTCTGGGAACATAATATAACTTTTAGAAGCAGCCTAAGAGCTGGCAGAGAACCTGTGAATTCTGTTTAGAACACTAATAGCACTTCTCGAGTACAGTTGTGTCTGTGTCTCCTAAAGGTCAGTAACTGAAATCAGGCCAAAATAAGAGCACTTGCAAAGAGTAGAACACAACAATTACTTTATAAATTCTTCTTGATTCAAGACAAAGGCTTTAAGTACTTTGAATTCCTAATTAATTCCTGGTGTAAATGCATCGTGTTTCCTCTTCCAAAGCTGAAAATGTGTTGTTCTTTTTGCTGTAAACAAAGAAAAGGAAATTAATGGTGTCTCATCAGTCACATGGCTTTAAAATTAAAATGGTTGTCCTCTTGGGTTTAATTTCCTTACTGCTGCTGTTAGGCTACAGACTGCCTTTCCTCTAAAAGTTCGGGAGAGGAAGAAACGTGTATTTTAAGGCAAACTGGACACTTCTCCTGAAATTTAGCTTCAGTTTAGCTGAGGTTTATCAACTGTATATTCTCCAGCCCTCTTCCATTAGCACACGGAGTTGCACTGTCTGCAGCTGGTGCAGACTTGATTGTTGGTGACTCCAAAACCAAAGACAAACAAGGAATGTGACACTGATCCCACACTGCTATTCATCATACCTTATTCTGGCAACATCAAAAAAAGCATAGTACTAGTTTAAGCAGAAAGCAAAATTAACTTCCAGAAATAAAACCAGCATGTAGTATTTTCATTTTTCATGATCTAATGATGAGCTGGTTTTCAAAATACCATTCAAATGATATTGCAATGAAAATAAGTTGTTTTTGACGTGATCGTAGGCATTTATTTTCTGATGAGCTCTGATTACAGGTGTCTTCTAGATAAAGAATATCTTATAAGAAAACCTTTACTACTTGCACTGATTTTAAATAATATTTAAAATAGGCATCCTGGTAGCCTCTGCATGTCCCTGAAAAACATTTTGGCATGAGTAGCTCTATGGAGGTGCATTGCCTTATATGCCGTGACACGTTGCTTCTCTCAAACTCTTTCATTTGCTTGAGTGTTTCAGGAGTAAGATGTGAATGCCCATGGCAATGCTGCAATGAATTTTACTTTTTGCAGTGATTCAATTACTTGCATCTAATCAACATATTAATAAATTTCTTTCATTTTAGTGTACTAATTAAAGAATGTTGGCCTTGTGTTAACATATGTTATTGGCTACTGGTAGTTGTCACAACAGGTGGGTATGGCTTTTCACACTGTTCTTCTACATTAATAGCATTGAAAATCATGGTTAATGTTGAAAAATGCACACACTTTAAAGCAATTGCAGTTTAAACCCTAGAGGAATTCCATTAATATCCTCCATTCAACTAATAAAATTAATATATCAGCAAATGACTACTGATAGCTGGGAAAGGAAGGCCATGAATTAGTGTTGATCTGGATTCACTCTGTTAAGTACAGTGATCTTATGAGAATGTGAAACTGCTGGCAGTGCATAAGCAAGCTCTTAGCTTATGAATCAAACCGCTGATAGTATATAAGTTATTCAAAGTGCCTGTAAAATTAATAAATATGAAGATATATTCTAAAGCAGTCAAACTGATACTTTTCATATGGTTCATTAGAAATTTTTAGCTTGCTTTTCCTCCCTTTTTCATGTGTTTACCAAACTGTTGGAAAACATATGCGCTATTTTTGAGGAAAAAAACAACACAAGCCAAGCAGAAGGGTCTATTCATGATTAGAATGCAATGGCCTTCATTATTTTCCAGTTTGCTTGTAAGTGACTGATCGAGAGTTAGCAGATGGTGTTTTCTTTCACCCCCTCGCCTTCCTCTTATTTGATTACTCCAACTTACTTTATGTGCCTGCTCTGTAATGCCTAATAAGCATGTATATTTGTAAGGCAGTCACTTCTATGCTCTGCACATTCAGAGATCTAGCCACACTCTGTTCTCTTCAACCAAGTATTTCAGCTACATGCCTAAACCCAGCTAGTGCTGTTGCACATTGTATTGCTCTTGCACATGTTTCTATCAAGTGTACAAAATAGTATCCAACCAGAAAATCTCAGCACCTCCGGAAAGTCTGAACTGGTAGCAGTATGTTAAACTTAGGGGCCTTTCCTAGCAGCCACAGCTGCCCTTAGTACCTGTACAAAGGGATTCTGCTTCTTTAGCTCCCCAAAGTAGGTGTGTGATCCAAACTCAAATATTTCTCACAGATTATACTTCACCAGCAGCCCCTTCTACCAGGAATTCCAGGTCCAGTCTCAGTGAACTTAGAGCAAGTGAACACAATTCACAACACAATTCATTGGGAATGAGGTTGTTCAGACCAGAAAAATATGAGCAACACGAGGTGAGAAGAGAGGTGCGTGGACTTCACAAAGACAACACATACAATTAAACTTTCAGGTTTTGCATTGAATCAACATCAAGAGCTTGGTTTATTTTCCCTTTACATCTGTTGCAGCGCTGTACTAAGTAGTCCAAGTAGATGTAGTGATCTGGAAGCAGTAGCAAGATTTAATTAGCTGAAAGCAATACAAACATTTGAAACTCAGTGGCATACTGTAATTACACCCACTGCAAGCATACACTAAAATTCTGCTGGTTTCTATTTAAGGTTGAGAATCCTGAATCTAGCCAAGTTCCTTCAGCAGCAAGTTTTTAATCTATTCCATTTCTGGAGTATCTTGAAATGCATTTTTGTGACTTAAAACTTGAGGGCTGAGCATGACATTATTTTTCTTTTGAGGGAGCTTTAGGCATCTGATTCTTACAGGATGAAAAGACTAGGCTTTTTTCCTTTCTCCTGACTTCACACTAGTCTTGAACTGAAAAAAAGAAATAAAAGATTGCGCTTTAGAAATACCTTATACATATTCTAACTCCCGTCCCCTTGAAAACCACAGACACTCTGTTGAGCTACGTTTCTGGGTTGTTTCCGCCATAACAGGAAGTGTCCATGTCCCAAAATAACATCCAGTCTCTGGTTCATAGTGGTTAAAAATGAAACATTACTTTTCTTGGACAGTTTATTCATAATGCAATCGCTCTGAACCCTTAGGTAGCCACGCAGTGAATGTGAGGCTCAGCTTTGAGGACAGTGTTACACTGTGTTAATCCAATGACTTTAATACCTTTACTTATATCTTACAGCAATGTAGCCGAGAGTGAATCAGGCTGAAGATTTTGGACGTAGGTGATTCCATTATGTTTTATGAGGCCCTGCAGGCTCTAATTCTTTGCACCATGTGGGAGCCTTCCGTGAATACGGAGTGCCATCTGTGCTTGGGTCTCATTCCTTAAAGAAACATTTAGCTTCCTATTCATCCTTTTTGCATTCCTGGGGCTGAGTCGTGTGCGCATGCGTTACCCCTTCCTCCCTCGTGTCACCAGAGCTTATTGATCAGCCTCAGGACTAAAAACACAGCAGAAAGCCCTGCTGTTTCCAATAGCTGCTGTCTATCTTTTGAAGCAGGGATGAATGTTTGAGCCATAATGTATTCTTTCGACACAAGAGACGTTAACCTATTTTTGAAAAATAAATACAAGAGATTCTCAAACAGGGAGGAGAAGAGGCAGCGGAGCATCAGGAAGCTTGCACACCAAGGCTTTCACTACAGCACTTAGAGCCTGAGCCTCTTGTATCACTCAGTAATTCTCTCCCTGTTCACCACAGGAATACTAATTGCCGAACGAAGCTCTTTGTTCAGCTAATGTTCTAATGGTTTAGAAGAGGAATTGTCTCTTGCAATCAGTTACTTGATAGGAAACTCTATGCTTCAGTTCTGCGGCTGAGTTCAGAGAGAGTAAGGTTATTAGGCTACTGAAATTACTAGATCAGGGTTACTGGGTCAAAAAAACCCCAACTCCTCCCGGAATGAATTGCTCAGATTTATATACGTGATGTTTTGCCTTACGTCACTGGTGAGCTACACCAGTGTAAGAGCCTCACTGATTTTGACACAAAAACCTAAAATACGTGTGGAGTTTCAGCATGAATGAGAATCCAGACATTCAGGCTTGTCTCACAATTGTTTGACTTATCAGCACCAAATCTCTGCAGTCTCTAAAAGCTGCCTGAAAACCAGAAACATTGAAACAGATGGCGCGATCTTGACATAGCTTGGTGTTTGGACAGAAGAGGACTTGATGTTACCTGCATTTGGATGTAGATAACAGATCAATACAGCCCATCCAGCCTGTATTTCCCTGAGTCTAAATGTTTGCAAGAGCTCTTTCGGGTGCATGAATGTGTCGCATTCTGCAGCCCACTAAGGTCAAGAGCATTTGTTCTGTCCTAAGTTTAGTTTTTTCAGTGATTAGCATTTGTGACACTCTCCCTCACTGTAACCAAAGAACATGCAAGCAAGCACACAAGTGTGTGCTGACATGGAGTTTGTCCTAATTTCTCGTAAGAGGAAACACCTAAGTATGTGAGAGAATAGAATATGGTGTCAGAAGGGTCAATAAAATGGTGCCCTATATGTAAGGCACAGGGAAAGACCATATATGTAATTAAGAATTCAGAGGCTTTTCAGTTTGTGGCCTGAAGGCTCTTTCAGGGTATCTTTTGCTCCTTGCAGGAGACTTCTTACTGCGGTTCTAGGCAAGGGAGCTATCAGATGTCATCCCTTCATTAAGACTTAAGTGGTCTAATGAAAAGTTTTCATAAGATCACAGATAATATAAAATAAAACAAGAGAAAATTATGTATAAATATCTTCTCTGAAACCCTGCTATACCATTTTGGGCAGTGCATTTCAGATCTAGGTGTAGTAAATAATAAACATTCTGCATATTTCTGGATAGAAATATTTCTTTCTCTCTCACCTACCACCTTCCAGCATTAGGTTAATCTGATATAATTTTTCTTGTCTTTTCAAAGGTTGGGGATACCCTTCAAGGTCTAGTTTTGTTCAGGCTGTATCAGTATCTCCTTTGCCTCTCAATACATATGTGTGAATGTTGACTCCTGCAACTACTCCTTTCCAAGCCTAAATCTACATGGTCTGACTGTACATGGGAGTGAAGGACTGCTGCAGAGAGGCCCTTTAAGGACAGTCAGCATGATGCTTGTAACTGCTCGCTGTCCTTTACTGAGAATGTTAACTTGGGGAATTCATTACTTGTAACAGTAATTCTGTTCTGTGTTAAGTAGGTATTACTGATTAATGAACATCAGTCTGTTCCAGCTACATCCTACACTCCATATGGCATATAAAAATACCCTTTTTAAAATAAAGTTAAAAAAAAGAGATCTGCTAAATCATAGGGGGGTTTATCTATAATCCCATGACTTACTACATTGTCCAAAACAGTTTTAAGAGTAGAGAATAACAAGAATCCAGATGCTTCTCTGCAGCACTGCCATATTCCCCAAAAGTGACATTGCCAGTTTCCCTGATGTTCAGGGCAATATTTTCTTCCTCAAACCCAGATACTGGGTTTGAGGCTAGCAGGATGAAAAACAGCTAAAATAAGCTACACATGCACACAAAATGTTCCATACAAGCTGAAAATTACATGTGATGGAAATATTTTTTAATGAGTAAGGGTATAGGAGAAGGTTGTTCTTTTAATACATATCAGTGATTTTTGAAGCACATTATAATATATTTCCTTTTAGTAGTACAGATGCATCTTACCATTTACAGAACAATTTTCTTCCTCTAAATGTCTTCTTTTTCAGTAACTATGATGCATAGCAGGGAGAACATAATAAGGATGGCCATGTAACAGAACATGAAGCCTAAGCTGTGCAGGCAATATCATGAATTTCAAACTTCAGCAGCTTTGTCCTGCAACAGTATTGAGTCTCTGATATTTAAGTCAAAGTGTAGAGATCTAGGAACTTCTGTTGTCTCAATGTGTCATAATTCTGGACTCTATTATCTTGGAAGTTTTTTTCTTGTGTATATATTTGCTGTCTAGTTGAGATCTCCCATGGTAACTGAGTAATTATTGATTACAGAATTGAATAATAGTTACAAACAGAAAATGATATTAAAAGATTATTGACATTACATTAGCCAAGATACATGTATCTATATTTTGAGGTGTGTCTACAGCATAGTCTGTGCTAAGAGAAAACTGTTTACAGCAGTGATCTGCTGAAACTTGTTCTTCTGCCCAGGAACAAATATTCCAGCGGGAACTGGCTACTCTGTCCAGCAGCATCTATTTTTCTGGTTTAGTCCACAGCTTGTTTTCTGCAGGAGCACTAGCCACTTCTCCCTGTACTAATACCCCATTCCAGTGTACCCCAATACCCCACTGGCTTAGTCACATTTTTCAAGTATGAAAATGTTCCAGCAGTGCTGTCCTTTGTCAGTTGGTTGCTGTTGATCTTTTTTAATAGGAGTAAACTCTTATGTTCTTATTATGAAAAAAAAAAAAAAAAAGATTTTGCATAATTTTTAAATCTGTTATTGTATTATAGCTCACTAGGGGGTCCAGAGGAAGCACCTACCTTCCTGGATGTAGGAACTTGTAAGCACTCCTGGACTTGCCATTTCAGATGTAGCTTCTGTGAGCACTCTGTGCTTCTATCCTGAGGCTTTTGGCAGGTTAAAGCACTTACTGTTGCGTGGATATATGATCTTCTTGAGAGCCAGGCTAAAGGATTCAGGTACAACCAGCTGCCGAGCTGGGACTAGGCTATGCTGGGGACCTTTTTACAGCGAACGTGAGCACTGTGGCTGCGAGCAATCTTTTAAAGTTGGCTTTGCATAAGGTGTATGTCTAAAGCAACTGAGATCAGGATGTATTCCTATATAAGTTATATATATACACCTTGTGTGTATTTACTCCTGTTCATGCCAAACTTCAGATCCAAAATCTTGAAAAGTTACTGGAAGTTCATATCCAAAAAGCTTGGGGTACTATAATCTGACTAAGAGGTAAAGGTTTCTTAGGTACTATCATGCGCTTCATGGTCTGTTGTTCATGTTTTTTCTTTTAAATCTTTCAAAGAATATGCATTCATTACACTAGTGTTTCCCTTTTCCTTAAGGATGTCATCCACAGATAGTCCTTAAAGTTATGTATCATTTGCTTTCTCTTCAAGATTCATTTGCTTCCAAAACGTATATTGGGCTTTTTATATGTGTGTGTGTGTGTACACACATACACAAATATATGTGTGAATATGTATACGTGCATACACATATACCATACATGTTATTTCTCTAATATTTGAAAGACCTTCAGGTGACATATAGATCATGAATGACTCATCCTTGGCAGGGGACATAAGGTACTTATCAAAATTCAGCCCTGTTTTTCCCTTTCCTTTTATTTCTGTCCACTCTAGCGAAAAGCTTTGTGTGCCCTTCCAGGGAGGTAGGCAAGGCTGGCTAGCAGTCAGTGTGACAGAAGGAGAGCAGTGCAGCAGAAAATTGGATAACGGGATGAAAAACCCAAGGACCACAGGAAGCCTATCAAAACTGCCTCCTCTTGTCAGAAACCAGACGAGTGACAAGTACAAATATAAGGTACTAGCCACGATTCAGTATTTCTAATGATATCACAATTACAGTTCTGCTTCCTATAGGCAACCTCTGGACTTTTCAGCCTTGACCTTACATTAGCAAATCAAATGTCATGGGATAAAATAAATAGGGGGAAGAATGCTTTACAGTCAGCCATCTGACTGTACAGTCCTGAACAACTTTCTTCTTTGTTAATTCTCCTTAGAAAAAGTGTCTAAATAGAATTGCTCAGTCACTCATCTAAAAACCACGTTGACTTAAGACTGTACATATTTAGTAATTCCAGATCACGCGTCAGAAAGAGGCAGGCAATTTAAATCGTCTGCCAGCAGTTCAGGTCTGTGGCTAATTCATTACTCACACATCTCTAGTTGGAGTACTAATTTAAAGTCATGTGTGTCATATTAACTGTAATCTCGTTTCAAAGTGACAAGATAAATACCTCAAGGTACATAATATATTATGGACATAGGTCAAACTAAATGAGTGTCTAAAACAGATTAACACTAAATACATGCAATATGTCATGTTTGTAAATTAAGAAAGGATAAATTGCATTAGCATTTAGCAGATTGTTCATTATAGTTCATCTATGCTTAGGTTTAAATACACTAACAGATACTTTTCCTGTATGTAATGTCTCTGAAAACAACTCATACAGAATATCGAGAACAGAATATTTGGGATGCAGAAGTGACAGTTACCAGATGCTGTGCAGAACAGTACACAGGAATACAGGACAAGCAAACCTGGTAGCCTGCAGTAGTTTCCTTGATTTATTGTTAATAGCAATAGGAATCTAAAATACAAATTCAAACATATTGCTCCCTTTTCTCCTTCCTTCCTGTTGCAAGATTAGTTAAATCTGTTGGAGTAGAGTGGTTTGATTTAAAAGCAGTCTTGGAGCTCTTGCTACCAAGGAGAAGCTTTGAGCTGTTGCATCAGTTTGAGTACACAGTCCCCGGCCCCGTCCACACGCTGCCAGCAGCTCCTCTTCTGGCTTCATGATCCCACAGCACTGCCTCTAGGAATGCGGATGAAAGTGTATGAGAAATAAATATAACCGTTCCAATGACTGTGGCTTTTAAGATATAAAAGAAAGTGTTTCTATTTGTATTTCTGCCACAGGAAATGAGTGTTAAAAGGAAAGGACATGCCACTATATTTACTTATATTCAGAAATGGGACCTTCTGTAAACATCTGTGGTCTTTCTGACTGCTGTTTGCAAGTACAGAGATACATGGATTCATCCTGTTTGTCACCTGCTTAAGAAACATATCTTAAATGCATGACTTTGGCTGTAGATGATTTGCTAGCTTGATATTAACACTTATACAACCAGTAAAAGATTTTTTTTTTTATGATGGACTCTTATCTAAAATTCATTATTCAATTGCAAAATTAGTTTCAAAGCAACCTGGCTTAGGAGCCCAGCTTCTACAGAATTTATCATGCACAAGAAGAAAGAAGAATACTTATATCATAATAGAGAAGTATTTCGTATCATTATAACTGCCTCTGCACTAAAATTTGCAGCTATGTAACTGTTACTTGTACTTCTCACCAAAATTTGTGTGTAGACTTATGTTGTACACTTTCAAAAGCAAGTATAATCCCATTGATTCAATGACTCTATCCATACAGTTCAAAAGAAGAAAGTGGGAAGCCTTAACACAACCCATATATTAACCAGTTTACTAGAAATAATAATCCCTTCAGGCAGAAATTATTGGTAGTGCTGATTTTGTCAGATACACTATTTTTCCCCTTCTCTTGTACAAATTCCATTGATAAAATGAATAATAATAAAGGATTAAGTTAAATCCAACTGACATTTTCAGTCATTCAGTTATTACTGACACTTGTGATAAAGCTATAGCACTGTTTACAGATAAAATCTGATGAGAATTAGATACTGAACAGAGGTTTTTCCAACACTAACTTCTGCTATCCCTCTATATCTATACTGGATATATTCATCTACAAAAGACTGCTGTAGCCTTGTGCTCTTTAATTACTGGCATTTACAGATAATAATGTAAATTCAATTGCTTTTGCCGTATAAATGTCATTCGTTCTATAAATAAGGGCAGTCTTTTAGACATAGTTGTTTTGATATGAAATCAACATGAAATTTGGTATGAAATGACTAAGTATTCTTTAAAGCCTTTATATTATGTTTCGTGTCTTAAGGCTTCTTGATGCTTGCAACCCTGCTTGACTCTCCACCCCGACATCTGTCAGAAGGGTAGATGCGATGTTAACACATGATTCATGTAGCAGCAGTCAGTTATTTTTATCTCTTGTTATTTCCAACCCCACTTTTTCTACTCTACTGGTTTTCAAGAAAACGTACAAATGCTAATTGGAACAAGCAGCAGTTGTACAGGGGGGATAAATGAAGGAAGATTCCTTCATAAAAATAGGTGGGAGAAATCTTCACTGCTTGGTAAGACACATTTGAGGACCTGTGTATGAACAACTTCCCTACCTGAAGTGCTTGCATTCTGCTCAGTGTTTAAAGCAGAAACAAAACCAAAGTCTTCATTGCTATATTCTAAACATGAACCCCTGGAATTTGTCAAAAGGGATTCTTACCTCAGTGTTAATGAGGCCAGTGGCATCGTGTTCTCTGTCTGAATCAGAAAAGTGGTTAAAAAAAGAAAAAAAAAAGACATCTCAAACTCACAAACTAAAGAGTTATTTCTCATTGTGTTCTTTTGTGCATCTTTTGACTGGAATTAAATATTGTGGCATTAATTCTTGTCATTTATAGAGAGGAGTATTAAGTAAATGAGCTAAAACTTGCAGATAAATTCAGTTTGACAGAACATACTAAAATATGCATGGAAAAATAAGTGGATTTGTGTAGGGCTCAGCAGAAGTATTTATGTGCCAGGTAGACATGTATTTGTTATGCCATAAGATTATGACCATTGAGATAAAATCCTTTTGTGAATGTAGTTTGTGTGTTGATTAATGAGGTGGGCTTCTTGATTGACCTCCAAGGATCCCTTACAGCTTCAGTTACGTCATGTATATTGAAATAAAATTACGTTTGTGTTGTGTCCTAGATCATTAGAACTGCAGAAGGAGAAAACTTGGGGTCAAAAATGTGACCCCAAAAGTACACTCCAGGGAATACCAGTAGAAACAACTAGAAGAAATGATTGTTTCTAGGTGCTAGGCAGAAACAGAAGCATTTTGCTTTGCATGTCTGGGGAACTAGAACTCAGTGAAACAGGGTATTGGCTGTGAGCACTGAGAGAACGAGTGCAGCAGCAGCAGGTTTCCAGGAAAAGGTCCTTCCCATGTTTTCCTGTTGAAGATAGTAAGATTGCAGAAAGCAATCCTATGTAGGTTGATTTTTTACTTTTTTACTTCACATATATGTTGTCCATCATTTTTTCAAATACATGTTTTTCATAAAAGTCATCTTTTGTTATGAGGTCATACCTGCTCCTTCTTTATTGATGTCATTGATGCAAAGAAAACACGGTGAAAGGTTGGCACCTTTGGTCTAGGGCAGGTTGAATCTGTGCACGTTTGGGTTTTCTGGGACTTGAAAATATGTGAGTTTGGAAACCTCAGAACTTTGAGTCAAGCCCCTCTCTGAGACCTGCTGAAAGAAATAGAGGTTGAATACTGTATTTAAAGAGGCAGAGAGACTGAGGTCAGAGATGGTTCTTTGTAGCAATAATACCAACATGCGAGTCCTCTTTCTCCCCCCAGGAAATTCTTAGATCTTGACATTTTGAGAGCAGTGAAGCCATTTCACTTATTTGTTGTTTTAAGGAGGATTTTGAACTACACTGAGCAGATGCTAAAACAGATGGACACTGTCTTTTGGAAAAGTGGGAAAAAATCTGATTAGAAAATGTCATGCTATTGTTTCTTCATTTTTCCAGCTGAATAAGCTGTGAAAGGGCTTCTCCTTATGCCATAATTTAAGGAAAATCCTAAATGCTGTGCAACCTCAGTCAGTGCTTTACATAAGCAGCTAGATTCTGGCCCTGTTTCATGTGTACTTTAAAGGGTTTTTTTAAGGAACTGTCTCATACTGGGTAACCCCAGTCTGTGTTTTCCCCTGGAGCAGAGCATTTCAGGGTGGCAAGAATCACAGTGGATCGTGGCTGGAGTCTGAGCAATCTCAAACAGGCGGGAGGCCTTAAAGAGGTTGTGGACTCTCTGTGGCTTGGAGTCTGGCAACAGTCTTGAGAGGGTGAGGTGCTTCTGTACTGCATTCATCACCTCTTCGAGGTTACATTTACTGGTAGAAGCCCTGCAAGGCTAGGGAAGGAGAGATGCTATTAGGCACTTGTAGAAGGTATGGTACCCTACTGAAGAGCAGCAGTCCTGCTGCCCCCCAGGAGCTGCAGGAGCTCTTGCTTTTTGTAAGGGCCTCCCTAAGGGTCCTGCTTGTCCCTCCTCCTGGCCCTGCATCAGCCAGGCTGTTTGTCATTTGAAATGCGGATGTCCTCACTAGCTGCAAATACCCATTTGATATCCACAATAAACCCACTTGAAATCTAATTTATATCATCAACTTGTCTAGCTTGTACCATAACCAAAAAGGTTCCCATTTGCCCTAATATTGGAGCTGTAGGATGTAGGAGATCTGTCTGTGGGGAGGAACACTACACTCAGGGAACAGAGTTCAAGGAAAGAAACGGATTTGGTCACTGATAGGAGTTCTGAGCTCTTCTGTAGACTGCACATCTCTCCGTGTTTCATCAGCACATCGGGATTAAAGCACCACTTGACAAACCAAATACTGTTGAATAAGCCCAACAATTTTTCTTAGGTTCTCCAATTCTCTGATGTACCAGCTGGCAAAGGAATCCTGTGCTCTGCTTCCTCCGTTGCAGCAACCTGCCTTTCCCTTTGATTCCCATCCGTCTTGGCTTGTTCTCTTCTGCTGTGCTTTCCTTCCTATCCCTCACTGCCAAACAAGGTGAGAAGAGCTGCAAATAGTTAGAAACAGAGCTCTAGGAATAACTGAGTGAATGGCTATTTGAGTGAATTGGAAAATAAATAATTTTAAGACAAGCTGGAATAAAACCTAGACATTCAGTTGTATATACAGTGAAATATTTTACTCTTGTCTAAAGTGAATTCTTTGTTTCATATTTTTAGGTCTCTAAAAGTTAATAGCATATATCTATTTTACATAGAAAGTCAAATTCCTACACAAAAAGCTAGTCTGGTGATGCATCTGATGATGCAAATGTGCTGGTTTTAAATTTTGGAACAAGATGTTTCAACATTGGGTGGCTTTGGTGTTTGTTTTTTTTTTTTTTTTTTCCCCCTTTGTAACTATCAAAACGAATTCAATAAATACTTTGTCCAAAACTACTGAAAACTTGAGTGAAAAAGCATTTCAGACCAAAATATTCACATATCTGCTGTTAGAAACCAGTTTCTTTGTGGTAATAACTTAAAGTAAATGTGGAAAATTTACTGGGCTGCCGCTGCGCAGCGTTGCGGAGCCGGGCAGCAGTGGGCTCTCCTGGAGCTCTTACCAGAGGCAAGACCTGAGCCGTGGCTGCCTGCAGCAGTCTCGATAACCTTGTAGAGCAGCTGAGCTTGTAGAAATGTCAAAATTTGGTTTGGCTGAAATTGCATCCGTTACAATACAGTTTGGCTTTTAAACCAGCCCTAAAGCTGCTTCATGAGCTATTTAACAACTTAATCGGAAAAAAAAAAAAAAAGGACAACCTTTACGCTGTACAATCAGTTTGTTAAATCCAGGTAAAACAGTGGTGAATTGACAATAAATAACCACAGTACTGTGGAAAGTAAATGATTTTCCTACAGCAATATGGTCAAGTTATGTAATAATAGTGTCATCTGGAGCCTGAGAAGAAACTCTAGCCCTTTTATAGCAGTGACTTTTTTATGCCCATTTGGAATCAGGTGAAAGAAACTAACCTGCATGTTAAGTGTGTTGCTGTCCACTTTGGAATTGATTTCTGCCTTAGGATTTGTGCCTTTTTCTTCTACAGTTCTGTGTACAAGATCTGATTGTTAATATGCTCATAAGTTTAATTCTGTACAGAAATATGAATGAACTACTCTCTTCCATTGTAATATATATCTAATAGCCATTAATATTGGTCTTTTAGGTTAAGTCATATAATTCATTCTCTTATTCTACATAAAAATTATATGGGAAAATTGCCATGTACTTGCTCTCATATATTTTTATGATGCAATAACCAAGTTCAAATTTCAGCACTGCCATTACACTAAAAATATTCTTAATGTCTTCAGCCTTATTCTTTTCATGTCTGCTTCAGTGCACTCCTACTCACATCTTTAGATGATACAGACCTGATATATTTCCCTGATGCGATTCAAGAAGCATAATGGTGGCTCTCCTTCCACTGCTTCTGTGCTCAATACAAATTAAGGAGAAGGTGTAGGAGTCTGTCAAGCCGTTGCCCTTTCTCTGAGGTGAGCCAGACGTGGAGAGCAGTATCTACGGGAGTTTGTGCAGTTTATCTTTTCCCCAGACTGTTTGCATCACTTTGAAACAGTGCACACACGCTCCCCCTATGAAGCAGAGTTGCTTTCACGTGTGTCGCAAAAAAAAATAAGCAACCGAGAACCGAGAGGAAACCTGGAATGAGCCCCTGGCAGCTGAGCTGCCGAGGTTCAGGCCCAGTTACCCCAAAGAAACCGTAGCTCTGTCGGGAGGCATCGCAGCACTGCCGGCTCCCGCCACCCCAGCAACTCAAGCCACTGCACGGGGTCAGGCTGGAGCTCCCACCAAAGAGCTGCCTTGAGGGCCACTTCTTATCACAGGGCCCATAACTGAAGCCTGCTGTTGCTGGGGAAATGCTTATTCCAAAGGAATGAGAGGCCACTGACGTCTGGTGGGTGACGTAAGCTACGGAGGGGTCTCCCTCTTATCCATGTCCTAGTGACAAATTAATTGCATATCTCAGTAACGAGCGTTTGAGACTTGTAAGAGTCTTTTCAATTCAGTCTTATTTATTTATTATTTTATATAAGATAATTACTGTCTTATTTATTTAAAATGCAATTTTAGTGAAACAGATAAAATGCGTTAATCTCTTAAAATTTTAAGCCTTCTATGAATAATTAAAATTGCAAATATTCAATATCTCCAAAAACAGTGGAGGGATAGGGTTAGGGAGCTGAAAAAAAAGTGAAAACAAGGGACTTTAAATTCATATCATTATGAATGTTTATTAGCAGAGCACATTCTTTTTGGTCAGTGTGGTAAGATGCACTAAGAAAGTCTTCTGGAATTAGACCCTGGTAATCACATCTGCACCAAGAGAGCAATGAGGGAAATAAAAGTATGGTGAAAAAAACCCTGCTTGCCACAGAAAAAATTCAATGCCAAATGTTAAAAAAAAAAAAAAAAAAAAAAAGAAAGAAGAATACCTCTCAATCCTTTCCCAAACTTCATAGTTCTACTCTATTACTAAGAAGCAGTGTAGAAAAAAAAGGGGCACATTTTCCTTCCAATATCTAAAATGTTTTCAGTGCTACTGTGTAAAGCACAAAACTGTAGCATGTTTTGCTGGTTTGTGGTCAGTAGAAAGTATATAAATATTTGTGTGTCTTAGTCATTAGTAAACAATAGATACGTTTAGTTATATATATCCCAGCTGAGACAGAAACAACATGAGGTATTAATGTTCAAAAACTTATGTTTTATGTTAAAGCTCAATCAAAGACATAAATGTGTCAGATCTATATTGGAATAAAATGCATAGTTGTTTTCTCAACGCCCAGCATTAACTTAATTAATCAGGGGAGCCTATATGGAGCCATACTTGCAGAAATACTAAATGTATTTGGGTGGCACATAAAAGACCGCAGTTTCTATACATTGTTAATGAAAGGCAAGAGGTCCAGCTGCAAAATAAAAGGCTGTCAGGGAAGGGAAATGAAAAAGCAGTAAATATGTTTCCTTATTAGGAAAAAGAGTGGTTTCAGCTCTCGTTTCCTGTAACACCTCACCACAGCAGCTACTATTACTGTATGTTTATTTCTAAAAGAAATTAAAGGTCTCCATGTGTTTTATAAGCTAGGATTCTAGCGCTGAGCAAGCCCAGAGTGTGATGGGATGCCCTCTGTACGTGGAGCTCCAGCCTGGGTTATGTGGGGCACCAAAAAAATCTTGTATTAAAACTCTGATCTCTCAGAAGAACAACATGCTGTGTTTTTATATGCCAGTCTTTGCATTCCCAGAGTAGGCTTAAGAAGCTATTAAGTAATTAGACAGAAACTCAAAAGTTCACAAACTGGTGTGAAGCTTTTAAAAGAAAAGAAAATTAGATTGAGACTGTACAGAAGCATCCTAGCACCACTGGTGTTTCTGATAACCTCCATTTAGTACCAGTGGGAACTGCGCAAAGTGGACTGCAGCAGCTGAGCTACTGCACAGCAGAGGTGCAGAGTCAGTCTCCAAGGTAAAAGTATAGTGAGATGGTAAGAAATGGGTAAAATGGCTATTCTGGAATCCTATAAATACTTCCTTGCCACTACTGTTAGTGTCTAGATCGCTGTCTCACTGAATGTGCTTCTTATTTCACATTTTTTTAACTCACTGAAAAAATCAGGGGGGTGGATATTGAGTGGCATAAAACATGCCTTTATCAAAGGTTCTGTTTCATCACACGGGATTATTTACTGGAGCAAATAGAGCACGTCAAATGTGGAGGAGGGTTTTAGCCTTTGTCTGGGACAAGTTCTGCGAAGCAGGAGTAGCTCCCTTTAGCACTGCATTCATGCCCAGTGTAGTTATGTGGACGGGAATTTGGATGGGAAGTATCTGACTCCAAATGTTCATCAGATGGAAGGGTGGTGAGTGCTCACAAGAAACAGGTTATTTCTATTACAATAATTTGCTTAGAAATCCAGGTATTCCTCCATTGCTACTGAGAGAGAGAGCACTGGAGCCCAGAGCATCGGTCAGTCAGGTGCGTCACTGTTAGTCTGAATGTGGGCTCACTCGCTGCGGATACTGCCACTTCGGGAAACGCAGTTACTTCCCAAACTTTTCTGTTTATGGCCAGCGCTACGCACGACCACTGCACTCTAAGAACTTTCTTTGGCAGTTTCTGCTCTCCCTTTGCACCACTGTGAAGCTCGTGGGTTTGAACCAGAGGTTTTGCTGCTGTCAAGCCCCTGTGTGTTGTACTATTACCTTGGAATTTTCTTGCATGAAGGAAGATTTTCATGATAATATTGTTGCTGCTTTAACTACAAAAACAAAAACTAACAATAGGAGAGGAAGAGAATCAATTTCTCCTCCTTTTTCATAAAACCACTTGTAATTCTTTTGGCATGAGAGCTGCCAGACACTTTGACTCATGCAGTCAGAGCTAATATACCAGTGTAAAAGTAAGATGTACTGAGACAGCAGGAGGTGTTCCAGAAAAGCAATATGATCTTCACACAGCTTCTTTTCTCCTTCCTTCTACTTGGCATGCTGTATTTTGCAGCTCATTAGTTTTCATATGTTCACTTTGCTCTCTGATTCTCGTGATAAATACCTCTGGAAAAGAGCTCAAAGAATCCTGTTCCCCTTCTAGATGGGCTGAAGATACCATTTCTAAACCCATCTTTCTCAACCTCAGTTGCAGTCCTGTCACTGAGGTCCTCTTATCATATTTCATTTTCTATTGCTTATTTAAAGGGTAGAAATGTGATGACATAAATATAATCAGTTAAAGCTGTTTTGTGGAAGACTACTTCTTGGTTCTAGGACATACCCTTAGCATTGTTTAATCGTGTGGTGACAAATGTAGCAAAGGCTACATTTAAAACTGGAGTATGGGTTTGACTCTGAACTTCTTCAATGTTCATAGTGCTCAGCTGCATGTTCTTACTTTGCCAATTACCCGTAGAGGAAGTTCTCAGTTCCAAAGCTCCCCCTGCTTCAGGAGCCATGGATCCAAGCTCCTGATATGTTCTCATCGGAGTGGGAAGAGGAAAGTAGAATTTGAAAGGAGCCCTGTGTGACTCCTGAGTGATTCTAGAATAACGGTCTCTGCAAGAGCAGCAGGTTTGCGCTCTGGAACATACCGGTACTGAGGGCACTAGCGCCTCCGCGATTCCCCCGCGGTTGGGGGCAGGCAGAGCTGGCACTGCAGCACTCAAGTGGCTGTGCATTTATTACCAAGATTTCTCAGTGCCTCTGTTTCCAGAAAATCATCACCAGGTTACAAAAATGTGCTGCAGGCTTAGATTGTAACAGGAACATATTTTGAAGTGCAAAATGTACACTGTGGTCAAGTCACTGTCTTCTGACTATCTGAGCAGCAGTTCCTCATTACATCCATTTGGCTTATCCTTTGGGTCTCTGGGTTTGGATTTGCAGAGCAGTTGCAGAAGAACAAGTTTTGTTGCTGCAAGGTTTATATTCTGATCTCTTCATTTTCTGTGTGTGCATGTTCCTCTTAATATATTGTCGCAAATATAACCCTATTTAAAGCAGTTCTTTAAATACCATGGGAACTGGATTGAGACCAGTTCCCACAGATAGCATAGAAATGGAAAATGAGGAACTGGGAAGAAATCCAATGTATATGAATTATCCTCCTTTGCTTCCACCTGGTTTCCATTTCCAATGAGCTAGAACTGGAGGTGCCACTCTTTGAGATTTTTTTTCTCCATTGCCATTGAAGAATTCAATGCCATTGAAGCACTTTCTTACCAGAGTATTAGAGCTAGTTATTACAAAATTCCACAATAGCAATAGTAATGCCACATGAGTAATTAAAATTAAGATTATTTCAGTTTTACAGCAATGTTTCCTGTAGGCAATGTATAGGAAAATCTGTAGTCCAGAAATTAGCCGTCCAGAAACATTTCCCCCATTGCTGCTGCTTGCCAATTCTTTGGTACCATGAAGGGCAAACATGAGAGTTTCCCTGCCAAAATTCTGGAATATTTTGATTCTTTTCTTTTACAATTTTGATGCCCTACAGAAATGTCTAATTCTGAATCTTGTCCATCTCCTCATCTTCCTGATGTCTTACAAGATCCATTGACCATGCTTTGCATGAGAACATTTTGCAAGGCTGGAGAGTTTACAGAGCATCAGAGCCCCATGCGTGTCATAGACACGGCCTCGGGGGAGCCACCACAGGCTGGCTGGGCGGCCTTGGAGCAGGTGCTGTCCTTCCCAGCTCTGCTCTCCCCAGAGCGACCTGCAAAAGGCAGTATCCTCCCAATGCTCTTCTGGAGCAAATCAGTTGGATGTGCAAAAACCTTCTGAAACTCCTTCTTCTGTGATCATAAAATATGAGTTTAATTCTTTCATGTGTTGAGTGGAAGATACAGTTTGCCAGATTTAAATCTGAAGTAGAACACATGTAGAGGTTTAAAACTGCTTCAACTCAAGAACTGGATATCTAGTTTAGAAGAGCCTACAGCAATCAGAAATCTATTTTTGTCTTAATCTTATTACGAACAGTGTTCTGACATCATGGTGACCTTTTAAATAGATGACTCAGTGAAGGAAAACATATGCGTTGTCTGTCTGACCAGAACTTCTTTATGTTAGCCATCCTTTAACAACCCTTACAATTCTCCAGATGGTAATGTTTAAGCTTAAAAGGCTACCAGCAGCTGTATCACTTTTATGATGTCCCAAGGCCTGTACCTGGGTGTGAAAGCCAGTGTGTTGATGGCAACACCAGAGGAAGATTTCTGCATGACTTTTTGCCACCAAATCTGACTATCCTCAATTTGACTATGGTTCCCTGTGGCTCATTTTAATCTGAATCTGAAAGAAAAAAAAAAAAACAACTTTCAAATGTTTTCTTTGGAACATACTTCTTTTACAAAAACAAGCCATTTTGATGGTTTCCTCATTTTTATGAGGATTTTTTTTTTACTTCTTATTCCTATGTAGTTAAGAAAAAAGTCAAAACAGTGATGAAATCCCCAGTTTCAGATATCTTTGTGTAAACTGCATTACTCATGTAAATGTGGTGTACCTCTAGGTCCTGTGAAAAGCAATTCTTAGATGACCTGGTGCTGAAAAAGGATCCATGGGGCCTGTATTCCCAGGAGAAGCCAATGGCTGAAATACCCGAGTGCAGCTCCTTACAGCAGCCCTGACACTGCCGGATGTGCGAATTCCCCAGGGAGATTTGATTTTCAGTTGTTTGTTTGCATTGACTAACTCAAAAGACACCACCAAGCTCACTAGGCTACATTTTTAATAACTACTAAAACTACTAACTAATAAAAAATCTACATTTTTAATAACAGAAAACAATGAGCCCCATGTGTCAGTGCCTGTGTTAAAAGCCAAATAGAACTGGTATTTGGGAGAATACCAATTTCTGGCCTCAGTAGAATCATATTAGAACATCACTGGTCAACTGTTTAACTTCTCTGGAAGCACTGTGAAAAGCTTTGCAAATAAGGGAACGTAGTCATAGCAAACACTGCCTGCACTGGTTATTGGCAAGTAACCCTGGCAGTCTACACCAACAAGAGTCTTTTCATGGTCTTTCTTCATAGCATAAGTGGAGTCCAGGACTTCATGGTCATGCTTGCAGAGTATAGGATCTCTAGCTGGGAGGCTGATCCGTAGCTCCCAGCACAGATCAATTGGCACTAAATTGTTTTTCCAGCAGTAACCAAAGGTTAAAAACATAAAGTTTTAATTATTGCTTTGCTAAGAAGTCAGGTTCAAATTAGGTATGGATTATATGGCTAAATTAGCTTACTTAGTGCCTGTATTTTAATTTCACTTCCTTTTTTTCTTTTTGACTGTCAAGGCCAGGAAATGCTCAAATGTAGTAATTTCAGGTATTTCCATGTGACAAAAAGAATCTGCTTGGAATCCACTGTCTTTGAATTCCAATTTCTATCATCTCCAGAAAGAAAAAAATGTGATGTCCTACAGAGGAAAACCTGTCAGAAGACACTGGAAGCATAAGGAAAATGTGATCAGGAAAAAAAAAAAAAAGAGAGAGAGAGAGAGAGAGAGATCAGTTTAACTGGAAAAGACAAAACCGCAGGCAGGCAGCAACACCAGCAAATAACTGTAGAAAGAGTCTGTAAAAGCTTTTATGGCAACCTTTGTAAAGTGTCCTTAACATCAGGCCCCAAGATGGTCTTTTAAACTTTTTGAAGTTTTTCCATCACTAAGTCATAAGAGTTCAGTGTTTTCTCAGTATTTACCTTATAAAATTCTACTCTGCAATTATAAGAAAGGATTGGTCTGGAAATGTTTAACCAAGATGTGTTAATCCCTCTGAATTTAACCGTGCAAACAGCATATTAGGGACTCTGCTATTGTCAATGGAAACCCCGCTGCTCCGGCAAAAAGATCCCTGAAACTTCCAACACTGTTCAAATAAGGAGCACAAACAGGTTTGAAGAAAGTCTCTTCACATAAACTGAAATTCTGTTCATGTCTCTGCCAGTGCATCCTTTTCCAGGAATATGAAATGGAGATCTTCCAAATTTGGCTTTACATGTTTTTAGCAGCTTTGTACAACTGGATCTGACATCCAAACTGATACCAGAGCTCTGTTTCTCTTCACTGGGTTAATGCAGATTGATGACAGATTGAAACGTGGCTTTATATGGAAAGAGTTTCAAAAAGCATCCCAAACTGTTAACTATTTATTTATTTATTTCTTCTTACTATGGAAATGTCGTGGCTTTGCGTCCTGAGGTATTTTTTACCTCACTCAGCCAGGTTTCAGGCAACCAGAATCTACACGGAAACTCTGGGAACACCCTGAGGAATCTATAGAAAGGCACCCTTGAAACATATCAGCATTTGCTTCCACATCCTCACATAGTCATGGTTATTTTCTCTGCAGATTTATTCAAGCTGAGCTTTCTGCTTGCAGGTGTAATGAGACTCTTGCTCTTTGCAGCTAAACATCTCATTTGTTGGTAAGACCTCCAACACACTGGCCACTCTTCCTCTTTCTTATCGATGTATAACTCATCGACTAGTAGGACATTATTTTTATTCATTACACTCATTTTACATTTAAAAGGTAGCTGAAGTGGTAGCTGCAGTGCCAAGAGCAGCTCAGGATCCCCCAAGATTCTTGGGTACATTTAGACAGGGCAAAAGTAATGAACCAAATAAGAGGGCAGGAACTAACTGGTGCTTCCATGATTGCACCTTCTGAACTCCTGACGAGGCATGACCGCAATTATTAGTGGCAGATGGAAGACCATATAGTTGGTTAAGCTTTCATCTGCACGGAGAGGGTTAACTCTTGTCTCCCTAAACATGCAGAGGCCGGCAAACACGGGTGGAGGGAGGATTCGCTTCTGCTTAGGGCACAAGGATCTGCTTCATCCACATGTGCAAATCTCATACTGGTTCACACGGAAGGTAGAATAGTCTAAAAGTTCTTAAACTACAGTGCTCATTTCAGCAAGATCCCAGCTGCCTAGTTACTCAATAGCACTGAGCCCTTCAGTTGGAAAGTAGATACATGTAAGGAAAAAAGACACTTTCTTGATGCTTTCATTGATCTAAAATCTTGCAAATTAAGCAGAGTGCCAGAAGGTATGGAGAGATTCTAAAGATAAATACTTTCCAGTACTTTCAAATATAAATATCTTGTAGATGAAAGCACAAGACACGCAAAAGGAAAGCCCATGTGTTTTCAATATGTGAAGTGTGTTTTCATATGTGAAAACAATGCCACACTTAAAAATAGTTGCATGATGACCTTTCTGAATTGGACCAGATGACTTCTTGCCCCAAAGGGGAGGAAGACAGACTGGTACATGCCATACAGTACATGTTACAGAAAAAAAAAATCTTGGGTGAAGCTGCTTAAATTCAGTAATTTATTTTACTGCTTCCAACAGCTATTTTTGTAGGCATTTATGTGTTTTATTGAATAATTTGTTTGGGAAGAGACAAAAATGAGATAAAAGAGCTGTAGAAATAGACATTTAGGTTTTTGAAAATGGTTTTCCCACAAGCTGTGTAAACTTTTTAGACTTAAAAAAAATGGACATTTTAAATATTTGGGTTTTTTTATCTTAAACATTTTAAAGATTAGTTTTTCAGCAGAACATTTACAAGGAGAATTGTCTACTTCTGGCTCTTGTGATCTCTAACAAAGAGCTCACAAATCTCTGCTGCTTATCTCTGCATTTGACATGTTAAAAAACACTGATTGATCTCACATTCCTCGACCAATGCAAATATTCCCAAATGGAAATGTTAACTAGACTGAAGACAGAAAAGTCCTGGACAAGGCAGCCAGGCAGGACTGCACTAGATCAGGGTTTCTCGCACCTTCAGGAGGCGCCGCTCCCTTTGGGACATGGGTGCGGCAGCTGCGGGTGTGCTGAGCGCCCTGGGAGTGAGCGGGGCAGCAACCGAGCCCCTCACGTCCGCGGCTGCGCTCGGGCCCTGCCCTCGCATCCCGCGCAGTCTGTGGCGGGCGCCTCACTCGCGACCAGCAGCTACAGCCTCCTCGCACTATGCCTGGGGGAAGAGCTCATCACCGCTCCGGTATGAAATCCTGCGTGACCCTCTGTAAGCCTCTTATCATCACCTTGGGATTCGTGATCCACACTTTGCGAAACTCTGTCTTTGTTCAGCATATTTGTATGGTCTTCCTGTGCTTTAACTGTGTTATATTACAGGGTTGTTCCAGAACTTTGAAACTTGCTTTTCCAGCCGCAACCCAATGTATAGGTTGAGCACAGGAAGTCACCTGGGGCTTTGCGCTCCACAGAGGTGTGTAGGGGCTCAGGCAGGTGCTGCTGTACGACTGTGTGGCCTGATAGGGATCCTTCCCCCTCCGCCTCTTCACTGCTCTCCGCTTCTTTATGCTCCATCCTGATTCACATCATTTTTTCTGTAATGCTGAAAGAGTGTTTGCTTTGAACAGCAGGAGTTTCTTCGCGAAACGTTTTGACAGCCTTGACTCGCTGGAAGTAATATAAGGAATTCTCAATATTTGCTTTTGAGATTCCACAACACTATTTCAGTGGGGGGAGGGAAAAAAAAGAAAAAAAAAATCAACGAAGAAACAAAACAAAGCAATAACATACGTAAAAGGCCCAGGGCATCAGCCTAGTATTTGGATCAGATTTCTCCCTGGGGAATTCGGTTTATGTGCTATCTAAATACATGCTGCTCATGGTGTCAGCTGGTTACACCACCTCATTACTATAGGGATGTGTGTGATTGCCTGCACTGCAAGTGGATGGAAGTAGAGAAGTTGCATATGCGACCTAATCCTTACACATTTACTGTGTTTGGCCTAAATTGCAAGGCTGGGAAGTGGGGAACCCTAAAAAAAAAGTTACTGTTATATCCATATGTTAGTCACTGTTTACTTAATGCGGATAGGACTGTTGTTACTTTGCACTCATTATTTATGGGTTGGTCATCTCCCAAAGGAAGGAAAACCCCAGCAGAATCAGGTCAGCTCTACGAACTGCAGTACACCCGCTATGAGCTGCTTTGGTGTTTCCTTATCAAGTCATTCTGTTGTAGCCGGAAGTTCCATGCAAAGAAGGAAAATGTTCGCTGGAAAAGCTCAAGCTACTCTGTTTTGAGAAACAGCTTGAGGTCTTTGCAGACCAGCAAAAGGAAGTAGCTTCAGTTTCTTCCCATATCTGAATGAGGGAATGAAAAGCAGAGAGTAAGCGAAAGCACTTGAAGGTGTGCAAGAGGAGCACACAGTCAGGAAAGGAAAAGGGGCTTTTCATATCTAGACACACTCGTTCTTACCTATGGGAGCTCCTTGATCTTTAAGAAAAGATCTGAGTCAAAATGTATAAAGGAAGAAGTGGAAATGTTCTCATGATTCCCATAACACATCTTTTTCTCTAAGATATTTTTACTTAATCCCTGAACATAAACTCGTTACTTTATGGAAAGCTAATAAAAACTTTTCATCAAGAGCTTGAGATTTTCAACTCTTGCAGTCTCTGTGGGTCTTTTATGCTGAACTTAAATGTCTCCTGATCAAAACATAGCCACAGCAAGAATGACACAATCCCAAACAACCCACAGGAGGTGAAAACATGAACCACCTTCCCAGCCTCTCTTGTTCCCCTAAGCATGGCAGTTAGGTGAAGCAGCAGCCTGTGAAGCAGTGATGGGGGAATCCAAACTTCTTTGAGGAAGTGCTGTTTAATTAGGACTCAGGAAAGCAATCTCCGTGTCCTCCGTGTGTGCAATGTGAAAGTAGTGCCGATGGCAATTCTGAGGTTTGGCTTTGGTTCTCAAATTAGTTCCTTTTTTTCACCCTTATTTTGAAGCCCCTTCCATTTCTTGATGTTGAATTATTGTAGTTCTGATTTTTCTGTCCCTTTTATGTATAAAAACAAAATATTATGCTTCAGGCATCCAATCCCAAAGCCTTTAATCAAGTTCCCGAAGACTTAAATAATGAGAAGGGTTTGGTTTTGGTGTTCTCTGGCCCTCTGAAGTGCAGACTTCTTCCTCTGTGCTGGTTCTCTTTGGATTTCTAAAGGTCCTATCACAAAGCGAACATCTGAGTCGAAGGAGAGTAGCATCCTCCGCTTTCCTAGGAGAAAACTTTAAAAGATGATCATTAGAGCAGTCTACCTGTAAACCCTTCAGGAAATGGCTTGACATCCATGGCCGCATATTGAAAAAATGATGCAAATTCTGCCATTAAGAATGTTAATCCTTCCTAACAGCTGACAATATATACGGAAACAACCTCTGTGGTGGCCATATGTCTTACAGAGCCTGCTGTGTGGGTGAAGAATGCCGACACGGAGAGTGCTCTGCACTACACTGACTCTGCTCGGGAAGGCCCGTGTGGTTTAAAAGGCTCTTCACCCTTCCCACTTGAAGCTGAAGCTGGAGATTAGACAGAGTGGACATGAATCCAATAATAATAATCTTGAAGTGTGACTCAACCTCACTTGTTTGTGGAAGATGTTTGTGCAATTCACTCCCATCTAACTAGAATTTCTTTCTGGTACCCCTTTGATGACATTTTTTTGATATTTATATACAACAAAGAACCCGAATAGGGAGGGCATTAAATTACATTATTGGATAATGCTAGAAGATATTGGTCAATTATCAACTTTATCTTCATAAAAATTAAGACAGAAAGTCCTGCTGCCTTAGCACAGCAAGGTATAATTCCCATGGTTTGGAAAAGGATCTGAGAGAATAAGACTGCTAAATGTGGCAATTTGCTCATGTAAAAGTTCCCAGAAAATCTCTACCTTATTGCCTGAAAGTACTGAAGGCACAAGTACCAACTGAAAATATACGTATTCAGACGCTTGCAAGCTATCTTCAAGGAGGGGACTTGTAGTAGGACACAAAAATAAAACCTGTGTTTTCTTTCTTGTCATCAAGTCACAGCAGATTAGCAATACATGCAGTTCTTTATTATTTAGATGGAGCAGATTGCTAAAAGTAGTTGCCTGTATATTTAGTAGGTAGTAGTTGTAAATATAACTATAGAAATAGAGACTGATAAATACTGTAGTTGTAACTATATGTAAACTCAAAAGGATTCCAATGCTGCCGATATTTCTGCTTTGCTTTGTTGTTGTTATGTTGAAGCCAATTAGATTTGGCATCATTCTTTACTTTGGCACCAAATCTGCATGGAAAACATTAGGAGTAACTTGGTGAGATGTGTGGTTGCTAAGTTCCCTGTCCCCTTGTTTCCCCCTGTCCACAATGGACAACCTGATACTCTGTACAGTTGTGATTCCTTGGTGTAAAGGGTATGTAATGCACACATAGATCAGATCACGGGATCATTTCTGAGTGCGGAGTTCACTGGCCTCTTTTAGCTCCCTGCTGAAATGAAACTCCAAGGGCTGAAAGCTCATGGAAATCACCAGCATGTCCCTGATTCCTGTGCTCTTTCATTGCAAACTAATCACTCTGATATTAGGGTGTCTCTTAGTTTAGCATTGAAAGGATCATGACCCAGAAGAAATAAACTGAAGATCAAAATATAGATTTTGTTCATACAACTCAAGGGGATCAACTTAGTGCTTCTAGGACAAATGATGCTATTTTTGAGGCCTGGGCACTTGAACCAGGGAGATCTGAGTGCCGAGGACTGTCTGGTGGGTGAGTGCTGGTGGGGAGGTCCCCAGGCCCACAGGCACAGAGCGTTGTATCAGCAGGGACAGGTCACCTCCCTCTCTGGTGCTACAAAAGTTATGCAGGCAGAGCATCCCCACTGTTCCTGTTGCAGGTAAGCCCAAAGATCACAACTGTCATCACTCAGTAAAAGAACTCCTCAGGAATGGCAAGGAAGCTAAAATTTTATATATAAAAATAATATACTTAAAAAAAATAGTGAAACTATTGCTATAACATATTCGTTCTATTTGTGCTCACTGTGATGCCGAGGAGAAAGCATTGTGCAGGGTATCAGCCAGGAATCCTGCAGAAACAGAGCAGCTCTTCTAGGGAACCAAAGCAGTTTCTAAATCAAATGCAGCTTTACTTTGATGCTGATGCATAAAGCATTTGCCAGGCCCTTGTGATGCATTTCTCTAAACAAGGGTTCCCCTTGTGACATTCCAAAGCAGAGCAGTAACAAGATGCTTTTAGCTGCTGTTAGATAAAGTGGCGTGCTTTAAGCCTTACCACATTGCTGAGACCGTGCTCCCTATCAGCACATTGAACAAGGCTCTTTCTTGACCAGAGAGCCTGCCTGACAGTGAGTATAGCTGATCAACTAATGGAATCATCATATTTTTAGTAGTCTGTTCAAAATATCCCTGAAAAAAAAAAAAAAGGCTTTTACTGGTTAACATATCTCAGTCCAGCTGCATTAGCTAAAACAACAGTGTTAGTCACTGCCCTCATGGGACATCAGTGCTACCTCTGACTTTGCATCATACAGTGCACATGCTGACTTCACTGCTGACTTTTCCACAAATGCTCTCTACTAGATGCTATGAGATATTTCAGTTTTTGTTATATACTCTTTTAGAGAAAGTGCTGAAAACATAGAAAATAGATCTCTCTAAATTTGAGCATGTCTTGTGGTCTCTAAAATCATTTGCCTTAGAGGCCTACCGGTGGTGGCTAAATGGAGCCTCCATGGCTCTATAGACTCTTTTCAAATAATCACAAGACCCCATCTTTCCTCTGAGTTTTTGATGTGTGCATTTTTGTTATTGGTAAAATTGGGTATTTTTTCTATTATCTATTAGGCAAAGTTCCGGATTTGTTTGCTTATGCTTCAAAACTCATAAGTAGAAAATGTTTTACTCATGATAATGTTTGCATGATTAGATACATTTTTAATTAAAATTAGCAGAACACATCATAGAAATGAAATAGCCGCCTCATTGACTGATTTATTGGAAAGATTTTCCAAGAGCATTTTGCTTCAGTAATGTTTATAGCATGAGTTTTCCTGCTTAACATATGTTTTCAGAGATATTTAGCCCACAATTTTTTTCAGAGCAATCTCAAGCATAATTTCAAATTATGTTATGAATGAGCTGCATAGAAATAATCAGAAATACCAAATTTAAATTGCAAATAGATCCTTAGTCCCTCTGAATCTTGGTTGGGAAGGTTAAAAAAAAAAAAAATTGTATTAAGTGCTAAACACAAATGCAATGGGAAATTACATAGATTGAACTAATTAAATACATTTGAAACAATAGTGTTGTCAATAAACATCATAAAATGATCTTACAAAAGAGATGACATCTAATTTAAAGTTAGCTGCCACTCCCTTGTCACCAGAATTATTTTAAGGACCATCTTATAGGGAAATTTTTGAAGCTAAAATTATCAAATTCCAAGAAGAAAGTTCTTTGATATATATCAAGAATAAACAACTACTTCCTTCTGATTTTCATATTCGTTCTCTGCATATAGTTTATTCAGGCAAATTATTTCAGTTGCAAAACATATTATACAGAATCAAGCTTCTGTCATGCTCAATTCAATGCCTAAACTCAATACTAAGTGATGTATAAACTAATGCATTGCTTGAGAGGATGAGTTTTATTCGTAAAGGCTTCACCTATCCTGGTAAATAAAGGAATAGATACTTTAACCTCATGAAGAGTAAAGCTTTCAGGAATTGCAAGCAGATTGCCTCCAGATGCCATGTAACTTTATTAGGTTTATCTAAGTTTGTTTCATTTAACCTGCCCCACACATTTTCATCTCTTTCTGACCACTAACATTAAAAAAAGAAGTAGAAACAGTAAAATATTTTACACTGGTTTTGAATCACAAACATCTGAAACTTGCAATTAAATTCGAGCGTGTTTTAGCACGTTTCTCAGCAGGCCCTATAAAGCACTTCGTACCAGCTGACTCCACAGCCGTCAGGAGTGGAGCACAGGCGGTGAGTGAAATCGCTCGGGCGCTGTTCGTGCTGGTGCTAGCAGGGCTGTTATCTCTTTGCAAACGTGCATTACCGCAGTGCTTCAAAAATAAAAGCAACTTCAGGGCCTTCTTTTAATTTAAAAGAGATTAAATAACTCTCTGTATGTGAAATATGTCCTAGTTCAATAGCTACATGTGCATATAAAACCAATTTAAAAGCAATAGAGCAAGCTGGCCATGGTGCTATATAATAGCTTCTCATTCTATAATACTACCGAGAGGTCTAGCTCAAGCAGGCTAAACAACTCTTCAGTTGTTATCAAGGATGTGAGTTTTCCTGAACTATGTGAAATCATGATTCAATATCTGACACGGGGACTTTGGATAAGATGGAAAGCTTTGCAGTGTGTAAGGCTCTATCCTGAGTGAATCCATTAAACATTTCTATAGCTCCAGAGTAGGCCTGGCAAATTAATACTCAAGGCAGGGTGTATCTTTGAAGTTAAATGTGCAATTATTCCAGTCAAATGTAAAATGTTTCTGTAACACAAAGTGCCTGTGAGGCAGTAATTCATTACTAGACTTCAAGACAGAAGGTTCAGCACCAGTCATGCAAATGGCATTTTAATTCTTCCCATCCTGAACAAGGTATTTGCAGGGCATCCTGGGAAAAGATACGGCATCCTCACATCCTTCCCCTTTTTAAAAGTAGACAATGTCCTGCGTGACTGGGAGTCCTCTAGTGACAATTTCCCCAGTACTCTTGAGGAATTTTTACTTGTTAGCATCATTTTCCACACAGAAAATGTACATGATTGTATGAAAGACCTGAGTACTTTGTCCTGAAAGGTTCTTGAAAAAGTCATCCTCTGTTCAACTTCGTCTTTATATTTATAGAGTTTAAAGCAGGAAAGATCATTAGATATTGCTGCCTTATTACTTGTTAAATACCTGTTAACCCAGTGCTTTGGAATTTACTAATATGTAACTTCCATTTGATTTAAGCCCATCTTACTGAAAAGCATCCTTTGTTTAATGGGAATATGTGGCTATAAGTACTTAACTTCCAAAAGCAATTTATTCTAGCAGTTCATTGAATAACATCTAATGTTCATCTAAGGTTCATCTAGCATGCCTCACTTCAATTTGTCTGGCTTCAGCTTCCAGGCACTGGTTCTTGTTGTGACTTTTTCCACTAGGTTAAAGAATCTATGCTATGTATTTCTTCTTTTTATGAGGCATCTAATTGTGCACCGTAGACAAATCACCCCTTTTCAGTGAACACACTGGATTCTGCCTCTGTCCCTGCATCCACTACCATCTACTAGCATCCACTTGTGTGACTCTTTCTGCACTTTCAATATTCTTTGAAAATGTGGATACTGGAATGCAAGTGATTATTTCAGTATCAACCTTGTCAATGCCAGATACAGAGTTACCTTTTTTTTTTTTTTTTTTTTGGCTTTCATTTTCCCCCTATAGGTTGGTAGACAAAATAAGGATTTGTTTAATCAAATTATTGCTCTGGGAGTTTTTCACTGATCTGCCTTGATCCTCATTCTTCTTGAAAGTCCCTTAGCCTGGACGCGTGCTTTGTGTTCAGTGTTCATAGACCTCTTTTGCACTTAGCTGTATTTGAATATATTTTGCTTCAACTCTTTGATGCTATAGCATCTTTGATGCTATATACTCTATTAATAATGCAAATATTAGATTGTTTCTAAGACAAATCTAAACAAATAGCTGCCAATGAGAACACTGTGCCAAATGGCTGACCAGTTTATTACTTTTATGTAGCTACTTTTGCCAACTGCCTTTTTAAGTTCACTAGAAACTAAAAGTAGCTATTCTTTTAGACCACAGAGCTATACTTACAGGCTTTATTTACAGTTTTTATATTTTCATTTTTATTAATTGGTGCTGATCAGACAAGTTTTTCGCTGCCTGTATCATCTTAGACGGCCTTTTTGGAGTAGTGGAATATGGAATTTTGCAGAAGGCTGAGGCAGGCTCCTTAGTTGCTTTGAACCCTTGTGCTGTGAGTGTGAAAACACTTCTGCTCCTGGCTCTGTGAGTCTAACATTCTGCTCTTAAAAGCGTTGTGAAATTAGTGGGCTCGTGTCACTGAGGGGTAAATGACAATGCGAAGCCATCTGCAAAGGTTATCTGTCAGAGGAGCGGGGAGAGGAAGTGCCCAACTCAGCATCTTTCAGTAAAAGAAAAAATAAGTGACTCATGTCTGCCCCCACTTACGGGGGTTATTCAGTGTCAGGAAAGCTCTGCTTGACTGGATGTAAGAAATAAGCTTTGGTTGAATAGAGTGAGCCAAAAGGAGAAGATGGAGAAGCCGGCTGGCGGCCCGCTCCCTGCCCGGCTGCAGCGCCCGGCTCCCGTCGAGGGGAGGCGGTGCCGGAAGGACACGGCCTCTGATCAAGTGCGCTGTGCTGGCGTCCTTTTCTGTGCGGTTCTGGTTAGATGACTCTCTAGCAGTGCTGGCTGGGAGATGCTGGAAAGCAGCAAGTGCGGGCTGTGCGGGACACAGAGCGCAGGCAGTGCCCTGTGCCCCTGCGGCCATGGCCCTGGGCTGGCGCCGGCGCCAGTGCCAGCGAGGCTGCCTCCTGCTCTGCCGGCCACCACTGCGAAAAGGGAGAAGTCTCCCCCAACTCCTTCCCCCCATCCCTTGCCCCTGGGATGTACCCAGCTGCTCCCGTTCACATTTCTGCGGTGCTGAACCCCCGCGAGCTGCCACAAGCCCCTCAGTGCTGCTAGCACCTTCGGCAGGGCTGCAGAGAGGCAGTTTGCGCTGAGCCCGCTCGCGGCCTGCGCACGGGAACGGTGGCGGTGAGGCCGAGGAGCAGAGCGCGGGCCGGAGAGCAGCCGGGGGCACGAGCTGGCAGCCACCAGGAGCGCCCCGCTCTGCCAGCCACGCGGCTCCCGCTCGGCTGAAGCCTCTTTGCCACGGGTTGTTCAGACCTGATCCTTTCCAGGGGGTTCTAAGATTGCCTTTTGCTCTTGGCCGTAAAAGGGCTATATCTGCTTATTTCCTAATACAGATCAGAACTATTTTGTTTGTTAATCTCTCCGTCCTTTCCTGGATCACTCTTAATGGCTTTCCCTGCCTACTTTAAGTAGTCTTCTTTGCTAGAAGACTTTTAAGATTAATCTTGGTCCAGTTACTTCTAATGTTTTTCAGCTTACTGGTTTTCTAGATTCTCTTATCATGTTTTCATGCTGCATAAGTCCTCAATTTTGAAAGCTACAGGCATTTGGTTGCAGGGGTTTGGGATCAAATCCATGGCAATCCCTTACCTTGTGATGTGATAAAATGCTGTAAAATTTCACAGAAGACAGGCTTGTTTTGCAGGATCAGGATGTGCAGGAAGCACAGTATGGTCATCTGCTCACATATTCTACCGAAAGATTCATTTCTAGACACAAATAGGAAAGGAGTGACAGTAAAATATCTTCTGAAATAAATAATTCAACTTCACAGATATTCTCATTAGAATGAAGATATAACCCATTTGTAAGTTGATCAAAGAGTAAATAATAAATACTCTCTTTAAAATGTTTTAATCATATTAAAAAATCATGTTCTATCAGCTGTCATATAATGCACAACAGCTGAATCAGTCAGTGTGGGATTTTTGCTCTTTATTTGCAGTAAAAAAATGAGGTAAAGGCACATAGCTGTATCCACTTAATCATTATTACTCTCCTAGCCAAACTTTACCAGGGCTTTTTTCATTTGTATTAGAAGTTTCAACCTTCAAACTTTCAATATAGCAAATAGATGATGGGACATTAATTGTGAGATTAAACAGTGAATTTTTTTTAAGTAGACAGATGCTGCACCTCATAACTTGGAGGGTTTAATTATTGTGTGATTTAGTAGGCTTTTGTTGGGAGTTTTGTTTTAGTTTAGGCTTTGTTGCTTTTAATATGCAGTATTTCTTATTCTGGAAATTGCTGTTATCATGTGGGTGGAGAACAGGACCCTGCTTCCAGTTCCCACAGATGAAGCAGAAAAATCACAGGAGGGCTTAAAAGACATGCATGAAGGGAAAACAGTGTCCTAACTCTTTTCAGTCAGTTCTTTTAAACTGACACCCACTTACATCTTATTTAGGCTACCAGAGGACAAACAAACATTAAAACCTCTTTTGTTCTCTTCTTCCCTCTAAATAAGGGAGAGTCCATAGATATTTGAGTGGAAACACTGACTATTCATTCCATAATAGCTCTTTTATAGCCCACCGTGGATAATAATGATGTAATTACAATCCTTTTAAGGCTACATTTTCTACAGGATAAAGTAGCAATTACCTGATTAGAAAAAAATTGGAGACCAGTATTCGGTATACAACAGACCACAAGTGCAGAGACCACCACAGGCAGTTATGTAACCCCAAATCATGCTGTTCCTAATGAAAATTTATCTTAAAGTGGTGCTTTGTGCATCTGTAAAATATACTTTTTAAACCTTTTTCACTTTTCTTTAACATTATTAAACAGTAACAGCTGTTAGTTTGTGTTGAAAACCTTTTTCTGATTTTACCCATTTATTTTCCTGTTTGTTCTGGTTTTACACCAGTGTAAAGCTGGCTTACCATGTGATGCCACTGGGAAATGATAATTGCTTTCAGTAGCATTTTTAACTTATTTGCAAGGAGGGAAATGTATCCAGATTTGTAGATGACTTATTGGGTGCAGTTAGATTATTAATACTTCCCAGAAGTTTGTTCTTCAGCTAAGCAGGTTCTTCACAACACCAGACTGTTATTAACATGTTGATCCTTTTCCATGTTATGTAACGCAAAGTTATAAAAATATCAGTTTTTGTAGCAGGCATATTCTCTGTTGGAGAGACAGCATTAAGCAGTTGGCAGTGCTAAAGGATGAGAATGGGCAGATGGTGCGGATGACAGAGCAGGAAACTTCATATGTTTGACTGAAAAAAATCCGGTAGGTGGGATATTTTCTGAGCAATTCTCCCCTGCCTTTCCCATGACTAAGGGCACTAGACAGATGAGAAGAGACTGTTGAGACTGTGGAGAACTGTATAGACCCTATTTTATGCCTTCACTGCATGAACCTCTGTCACCATTTACAAACTTTTTGGGTCATGGATAACTTGAGGTAAGTTCTGGCCAAAATAAGATATCCAAACCACATAGAACAAATCTGAGAAAAGAATTACAGCAAAATAATGTCAAGAAACTCTGCTGAGAAACTGAAATCACAGAAGAAATACAAAAAGAATCCCTCTTTGGTCTAGTAGGTACTTGACTGTGTCCGTGTATTTCACTCTCTCTTCAGCCAAGGAGGTTCTTGATGTGCAGTTACTAGCATCGCATCACTGCAGCTTTCAGGACCTCTTGCAGGGAAGAGGAAGCTGGAACAGAATAGGGGGAGAATAATCAAACGAGCTGTATTAATAGGGAAACTGAAGTAAAAAATGAAGCTCAAGACTGGAACCAAGGCAAATGTGTTAAAGGAAAAGAAAAACCAAGGCAATAACTGCAGAAAATGTAAAGGATGACTTCAGGGTAGGATGCTCTGCCTCAGGGCCCAATATCTGAATGAAATGATATGAAACCTCCAGGCAGCCTGGCAGGAGAGTATCTGCATGTCCTGGAGACTGGCTTGGTCTAGAGATGGTGCAGGGTCCCACGCAATATCACCACGCTGACGAAAGCGGGGTGCCTGTCTCTGTTCAGACTGTGCGCTAGGTTGCGCAGTGATTACAGTTTAGACTGTCTAAGACTAGAGGCACTGAAACCCCCAGGAATCAGATGTCTGGGGAAACTGGCTGCAGTTGCCTGAATGCCAGAGCTGCTGTCCAAGCCAGTGCCCGTCATACCCCTGTGTGCTGCTCAGATTCACAGCTGAACAGGCTTCTGTGCAAGCAAACTTCACTAGAGCTCTTACGTACAAGTGCCCGTATCATCTAGAGGGTCTTAAAAATGAAGATTTAGAAGGGAAGTCACTAATAACAAGAATAATTGGAAAAATCTGGTTAAAAAAAAGTTGTTCCAGACTTTATATGTATCTATGTGAGAGGCACTGGCACGTACACGTGCATTTTTGTAACCCAGCATCCTAGCAGCTTCCGTGGCAATGCAGCTACGTGATGGTGGGGGTCGTGTCCCACAGTGGGAGCGCTCTGGCTGCTCCGCAAGCTGCCCTGGGTGCCACTGTTTCCTCTTGGGACACAACCAGGCTCCTCTCCTACCATTCACATTTGTGAGTTCATGAACTGTCAGAGGAAGTTTTCATATTGTGAACATCTGTTTTTTTCCCATTCAGCTGCACAACTACAGCTGGGAAAGACATGAACTGAGCTGTTAGTCATTCCTGAAGTAAAAATAGATATAGTCTATGGCTTTAGATTTTGGCTACAAGCCTGAAACTGTTATTTAAGGCTTGTTATTCCATTGCATTGCATTGCATTAGCATATCTATTATAGGCACTTTTAATATCTATTATAGGCATTTTTAAATGTTAGAAAACATTTTAAAAAAGCAGAAGGAAAAAATAAGAATTTTTTCTGATAAGTTAAAATGCCTTTTTAATGGGGTCTCTTCCAAAGATTTCTTCTTTTTCTGGTAAAACTGTTCTTTAATTATTGACCAGCCAAGAGATGACAGGCAACTTGTGTGGATCTAAACAGCTGAAAAACGGACACGCTGGCTCATCCTGTTACGAGGAACACTTATTTCTATAGGCCATTTCATGTAATGATGCAGCACGTCAGGCATGGCCTGTGCTCTCTCCTGTAGATTTAGCACTGGGCAATACAATAATTTATGAGAAAAATATCTGGGCGTTACTTACATCCCAAGTACTCTTTTTGCCAGCTATTTACGAGATGGTGAATGGAAGGGCTTCATGCATTCTTATGAGGAATGATATTTTGGGCAATGTATTTATCCAGTGGAGATACACATAGAAAGGTTGCTTTCCAAGCCATCAAGCTCTTCTGCATTACTGACTCAAGATATGGAGATGACATACATGAAAGGTTCTGAGCCACGAGTGTGATCAAGAAGAATGAAATTATTTTGGCCATGAGGCCAACAGGAATTTTTCAGCAGGATAGAAACATACTGGAATTTTTTAACTTTCCTGCAAAATGTTGAGTCAGATTGTTAGAATCTCATTCTGGCTAGTCTGCCTATGAGTGGACGAGGCTTCTGCACCCAGTGCTGTAGATCTCCCTGGTTTGCAGGTGAAACCTCCCCTGTTCTGCTATGGAAATCTTCTCACCCAGTAAAAACACGTGAGGAGAAAGGCCATGCCAAAAATACAAAGGAATCCTTAGAATTCCCCAATTTCCTCCTTCCCCCCTGAATCCTTTACTAAGCAAAGAGAAATATTTTGGCTCAATGACAAGCACTAAGAAATATGGACATTTCTGCAACCTACTACATGAATCCTTGTCGATGAAGTCAACAGACTATAAGAACATGGGAGCTGATTCTTCACTGAGAGTGTTTGAACTAGGCAGTGCATAAGCAGGAACTCTCCAGGACACCACTGCAAAAATGCGTTTCTTTGCTAAATAGCCAGGAGAGAGTGATACTCATCTTGCTAGGAAGACAGCAACTGTCAACACTACCGAACATGTCAGTGCCAACTCAAAGCATTGGGCCAATATGCAAAAATGTTACCGTCTGAATTAACTAAATACATTGCTTTTCATTAACTCGATTTCCAAAGCCATTGACATAACTAATCCTAAAGTTAGAAGGATAACCAAAATTATGTTTTAGTAAGTGTGACTGCCTTTGATTTAGTAGTATTTAAGTTTCTAATGTACTTCACAGGTAATGGTTAGACAATATTGCATATTTACATTTTACTTCTGCCCTCCATTTTGTCCTGAATAATATTCTAACAAAATCCAATCAATAAGCAAACCAATTTCAGGCAGTTGCAGGTGATTTAAGTGTTGCTTTCTTCAGCATACCGCTCATCTGCCAGTAGAGTATTTTTACAACGTTTTTGCAGTGATCAGTGTCCTCTCCAGACCAAACAAACATCTTCAAGGAGCTGCTAAGAAAGCTAGTGAGACAACATGAAAATAAGCACTGAGAATATTCCTTTAAACACACACAAAGACACTCATATAACAACAGTCCCACTCAGTCTCAGTGCTTGTACAAGATCAGATGACGAACGAAAGGTGGCTGGTTGAAAATGAACCTCAGAAAGAGAAAGGTGCTGCTGATCCATGAAGGAGACTGCGCATGTGGTACTGCCTCCGTCTTTTTTAGGAGTACCAGTATGAGCAAGTGGTTAAATTCAGCATTAGACCAGTCACTGAAGTAAAACTTCCTACAGTCTCTGGCTTGGGAGGAGAACGTGTCCCCCCTGGCAGATGGCTGCCTCCTCCAGGATATGGCTCTTCATCTCCGGCTGCAGGAGAGGAGCAACACAGGATATTCAAAACTGCCTGGCTCTCGGGAACTTGGCTAAGGCAGCGTGGAGCCTGGTCTCTCTGCCTTGCTCCCTGGAAAGCTCGGAGAAGAGGTTTGGAGCTGACCACAGAAACCCCCAGTGCAGGGCAAGAGTTCACCTATGCAGGAGGCACAATTTCTCTGGAGTAATCCCAGATTACAGCACAAAGCCCAGAGAGCTGAGCAGTTACTACAAACATCCTCCCAAATGAAAAGTGCAGCTCTGTGACCTGTCTCCTCCAATACAGACACAGGGAGAAAGATAAATTTTACTTTAAAAAAAAAGAAAAATAAAATTCCCTAGCACTCATTTGTTCCATTAGGGGGAGGATGAAAAATGAACAGCATGTGGTAGATATTAGTCATGTTACTTAGTGCACTATTTAACTCTGCCTTTTTTGGATCCTGTTGTGGCAGGCATGGTGTTAAAACTTGTATAATCTGTTTTGAAAAGTCACCTCAAAAAAAGAGAATTGGGCTATTTTTTCTTTAACGCTTTCCCATCAGTGAATTCAACACTGTTGCTAGTTACAAAATGTATGACAAACTAAGAGCATGTGAGAAGTCATCACAGGAGTGAAATGGGAAGTTGGGTGCAGATGAGAGTGTGGCAATCATTTCTACCCACCGGCGTGGATCATCTGTCCGCCCTCCTCCTAATCTTCCTCCTGCTGCTCTTCCTACCCCACTTCCTATTCTCCTACTGTTCTCATGTTGTGAATTCTTCCATATGCTTCTTGTTTTTACATTTCCTCTCTCTCCTGGGGTTCAGAGTCAACCTAACTCATCATCTGCAAGTTTCTTCTCTTGAAATACGCTTTTTTCTGAGATGTTTTCAAGTGATAAATCATGGGATGCTGCATCTGGGTAGGGTATGTCTGACAATAAATAATTTTCATGAGTTACCAGTTACTGTACGTAAGAGAAGAAGAAGTAATTGAGTCTAGCTCCAATGCAGAATTTTATTTTGATGATCGTTTAATTCTCTCTTACCTGCTCACAGAAAGATAATACTATCCTGTGTTAAAGTAATTAGTAGTCTTTCAAACACCAATTTCCAAGCCAACACATGCCATGATTGGGAGGTTCTTGGTATTAATATTCTACCACACACCTGTGGGACAAATGTCATCTATGCAATTTGAAGTATATGTCTGTTTTCTGAGCAAGTACAGGCTTTGTTCTGCTTGCTATGGCAAACCAAAGCCCCAGCAGTGCCCCCCAAATCTAGTTCTTTAGCTGTGCTGGGAATGCTAGGCAGAGGCTGTTGGAATTGACAGTGTGCAGTTTAGAGGAAAAAAAGACTGATTAGGAAAATTCACTTTGTGGAATAATGTAGATGGGTGTCAGGGCTGCTGTATTAGTGTTGCCAGCTAATGGAAGGGAGGAGCTGGCTGAGGCTGGTACATTACAGGAAACGGTAATGAAAGAGGAGGGTGATGGAAAGAGAGGAAACTAGGTGCTACTGCAGCTGGGATTAGTGAGGAGAAAATATGTAAAGTCATGTATTGGTATTTCCTTTGATGCGTCTGCCTCTACAGCTCCCCAGACTGGAGCATCTGCACAAACTCTCCTGCTTTTACTACCAAGATTACAACAACTGCTGAGAATTGCATCTTTTTTTCTTCCAGTAAAAAAATTAATCTTCATTCAGCCCCGTTGTTTCTACCAAGTATTACACAAGGTTTAAATGCCTACATAGATTGAACAGACAGCATTTCCCTGAATATTTATCAGCAGAGTGCACAATGGTAGGATGAATGTGCTGAGTTTTTTTGTAAACAGCCACCCTAGTGTTGCAACTTGAAATATGACAAAACACTAAAGCAAATATTTTCTGAAGTTTAGAAAAAGTTCAACTGTATTTTATGAAGCTGAACTCTTCCTCAGTCTATTGCGGTGTTGGTGAAGAGTAAGATTCTGGACTGACAGAGGTAGTTACTACTTGTGAGTCACAAGTAAATGTAGCACATGTAGCATTAATTAGAGTGCTCCTGATCTCATCGTGGTCCTGATCTCTTCGTGGTCCTGATCTCATTGTGGTCCTGCTTTTTGTTTTTATTTTTTTCCCCTCAAAGTGTGACAAAATACATTGCACCCAGGAGTCCATGATACTTCCAGCAGGATATTGCAGTTCCTCCTCAAAGCACACTAGCTCCTGGGAACTGCACAGCACACTGTGCACAGGGCTTATCATATACCTGGTTGAAACACGTGTACGTGGAACGTGATCACAGCCTAACCTTCGCTGTTGGGTCCTCTCTCCTGTGTGTCAAATGTGGCTATGCAGACACTCCGTGGGCCCGCTCCTGGAAGCCTGCTAAGGAGAACTTGATGTGGCTTTTAGACTCTCTGTGTTTTGGGAGTATGCATCCTGAAAGAAAACTGAGCTGCATGCTATTCTCCCAAGCGTTTAAATTCTTGAGAAGCTGTAATACATGAAAGGAAATTGTAACCAGGAGGCTAGAGAAGCCTAGATAACCATCTGCAGCTTAATCACACAGCAGACCCAAGGGCACCTCCAGAGCCACCAAGAGAACTGCCTCGGGTATCTGGGGAGAAACCAGATGCTTCTCTGTGCGGGAGGAGTCTTGGCCATTTCCACCCCTTAGGCTTCTCTGTGTTTGCAGAGAAAGCTGCATCGGGGCCAGTACACCTGCAGCACCCCTCCTTTAAAAAATACATAGTATTAAAAGACCCCTCAAGTTGAAGTGCAGAAAATAAAGGAATAAATTGATCAGTGACTGAAAAATGAAATTTTATCTTTGGAGCTGCAGCTGTCATTTCTCAAAGACTGATTAAATAGAAAGACAATGGAACTGTCAGGCTTCTTTCCACAATAAAGTAGCATATGAGGCAGGCAAAGCTTCCAAGAAACATTTGGACATGCTCTGATTGCTTCTAAAAGAGCACAGATTGGCAAGAAGGTCATTCTTTGGTTAGTGAAGAATTTTATCACCATTTAGTTCGTATGTATGAATTATATCCAGTTAATAATTAAGCTTCATGCTGCTTTCTTTATGGCTGTTAATGTCTCACTGTGAGGAGATGATTCTTATATTCCTGAGAAGAGCTCTGGTGAGAATAAGAGGTGAAGTTTGCTCCAGATTTCAATGATGAAAAACACATGTGCTGTGTAAGTGTCTAATCCTAACTCCCAGTCTTTGAGTTTGCTTTCAAATCCAACTTCATCCTTTTCTTTCCCATGGCAGCCCCTGGGCTCCTGCAGCTGCGTCGCAGGGCCCTTCCCGTACCCCACTCGGGTCCGCCTGGTGCAATGCCGCCTTTCCCCGCTTCCCTCTCTGCACTCTCGTTCCCTCTCAGCTACGCAAAGGTCTCAGATGGTGATCATGGTGCGTATCCTTAGCTTCTTTGCTTGGTCTCATCTCTGATTGTCACTGCACACGCTTCCAAGCTGGTTTGGCAACATTTGTGGGGTTTTTTTTTCTTTCCTGTTACCTGCAGTTACACTGCCTAGCAAAATATAAATCTCCTTTCTGAAAACACAGTCCCAGAAAGTGTAACTCAGACTTGTTAATGAATCTGAAAGCAATCCAGAACAGCTTTTTAAAATAAGAGAATGGCTTTTTCGTGTTATGAACTGCGCTGCACCTCTTTTTAGGTTTGCAGGTTGTTCATGAGTAACTTATTGCTTTGAATTTTTGTTGAGAATAATTTATCAATTTATATTTGATATATGAATCACACAGTGAGTTAGCTGCTTTATTCAGAATTTGAGAGGTACTGCTTTCTTTCAGAGATTTGTGAATTCCCTCTTTCCTTAAGATTATAATGTCAGAATTCATGTTTCATCATCCAGGACACAAAATGCTCTACAAAAATGCTCTAAGATTACTTAAGCTGATGAATTTTCTACAGAAAAAATCCAGAAATCCAAAGATCAAAATACTTTTGAAAACACAGATTTCATAAAGCTTCACTCATGTACTTTGAAATGTTTCCTTGAGTAATGTACAAAAGACTTTAATCCAAAAAGAAGTAGAAACACTAAATTAAACTGAAGTGCATTAGGAGCAAAGGAAAGCATTTCAATTGTTAGATAAAAGTTCCCTTGAAGAATTTCACGAGATAGAAATGCATAAACATTGCTTCTAACATTTGGCCATGTTGTATCTGATACCCTGAATTGCTACAGGATCAGAGGCCAAGGAATTATGTCAGAACATATGGAAATTAAAATGTCTTCACATACATATGGGAAACATCTCTGAGAAGAGAGCAGAGATTTACAGGCTAATGTTGCTTCCCGCATAAAAACAAAATCTTTTCTGCAGCAGCTGTCCTTATCCTGGGCATCCTTATCTTGGCTTTGATCTGCTCAAATTTCAGTGCAGAACCTGCTTTTAGTGTCCTGTGCGCTCAGAATAAAAGGTGGGAATGAAAGTTCTGTTGCTGTTCACAGCATAGCGAGAGGCTGCTCTCGGCACCAAAGATGGGTCTATCACTATCCACTATCAGCTAGCTGATGATCATCAGCTTCCAGCTGAAATGCTCTAAATTCATATATCTATTAAGTAATAACTTTGGCATTAAATCCAAATGTTTGTCTTTAGGGCTGATAGCACGTGATTCATGACCTTTCTGAGCTCGCCAATCCATCATTCCTAACTCTCCCTCCCACTCGCTGTCTCGATAGCAGCCTGCACTACCTCTCATGGGCACTATGTCATATGAGCGAAGAACTCATCACTTAGGCTGTGTTAACTTGCAACTCTCATGCAAAGTGAAGGACAGTGTTTTTATGATCTGCTCAGATCTGTTAAAAATATGGGCTCAAATCTACTTGCTGTAAAAGTCAAGGAGAATATGCTCATCGAAGGTTGCAAGCTTTATTTCCATCTAAAGCTGAAGGCTTAAAAACATATATTTTCTCTCAGATTTTTGTGGAAGATAGTGCTGTACTCAGAAATAATTAATTCTCAATTGCAAGAATTAATCTCCATTTAATTTGGATCAATTCACATTCAGTGCTTCATCTAAGTGGAATCTGTATTTCCTAAGATAAATAAAAGCCCAGGAGAATGTGATGGAATTTATGAATAGTGCGTTTTTGCCACTGCCTGATAGACAGGAACAAGACCTCAAGTTCATCTCAGAATATGGGTTCTTATTTTGAACTTGCTTCAGAAGTTGTATTAAGATGTATTAGTTAGGTAAATGTCACTTACACATATATAGCCATTAAAATGTTTGCTTTTTCATTTCCAGCCTTTAAAACAGAAAGCAAACGACAAAACCACCCCCCGACAAGCCGTGTCTGGGCACGTCAGGTTTGGTAGCAACCTCATGAATGAAACACCTCGGTCTGCTCCCTCGGCACTTCCTTCTGGCCCCAGCGGCGGGGGCCGTACGATGGCATCGCTCGGGCAGGGTTGCACGGGCAAGTGCCCACTCTGACCTGCGGCTCCTGCTGTATCCAGTTAGTTCTCTGATACAAGGGGCAAGAGCTGCCCATGCGCCTGCGAGGAGGTGGCGGGGAGGCCTGCAGAGGGGCGCAGCGCTGGGAACGGGGCGGTTTTCCCACAGTGTGCAGCTGCTTGCTGCAGCGCTCTCGCTAGCAGCAAAGCTTGCTGGTTTCGCTTGCTCATACATTCGTGTTTGCATCTCAGTATCCGACTGGGGAAAGGAGAGTGGAGTGAGTCATCTGGCTACCAGTTTGCTATTAGTTGTGCTGTCTTCAAGCTGAGGAAGGGAACACTCCCCTCACAGGGTTGATATCTTCAATAAGAAATAAATATAGCAGTTTCACCCTGTACAGGGTAGTTTTGCTTGTATCACCAGCGCTTGTTCAAGGCAGTAACCAGTTTCAAGCACTTACAAAGGTGTGTTTGTGTCTTGCATTTTCTATTCGGCAGAGCAATATTGCAAGGCACCCACGTGGCAGCTCTCACCCAGTCTCTCAGCTTTGATGACTGATGTCTGAAGCAGGAAAACGCACCGAGGTTTTTCTGCCTTGATACACTCCTCGTGCTTTTACTGCTTGACATGAAGCAGTGCAGGGTGCTGAGGCAGTCTCTATTTGTTTCGCTCGGGGCGGCAGAGCCCAGGGGGTGCCGTGCGCCTGCCCCTGCGTCGCTCCTCGTTCTGCCATCACCCTGCGGCCCCACGCAGGCACCGCGGTAAACACGTTGCTATAGAACCACAGCAGTGACACGAGTATGGCCTAGGCCCCCTTCAGCTAACCCCGAGCAGGATTGCAGACATCCATGAGGAGGAGACTCAGCCACCTGTGGATGTTTACAAGGCTGCTTAGGAGAAGCAAAACTGAATGTCTCTGCCTGGCTTTATTTCTTGTGCTGTGTGCGCCGTGCTGCATCTGGATGTGCCAAAATGCGGTATGTCGCGTGAGGTGCTCTAACCTGCTGGCACGGCAGGGGCTGTCAGGCTGCACAAGTAGCTCTCTCAGGTCAAACTTGAACAAAAAAAAAAACATATCAGCGACCAACTCGGGGAACCCAGTATGAACTGCTGTATTGTCTGTGAAAGCAAGTCAGCTGGGACATCTCTGTTCACGGAAATGCAAAATCCTAGCAAAACAGCCAGTGATTTTGCCTGGCTCATATCTAATCTCTGTGAAGTGAGGAGCTGAAGTTTATCAAGCAGGTGAAGGAAAAGAAAAGTTAAGATTTTAACATTATATATTTAATTGCATCTATTTTACATTACTACAGTAGGGGTTTCGTATGACAGAACCACCACCTTTACAGACATATACACTCTTTATGTGCAGTGTAGCCAAATGAAAAATAGGCAGTAAGAATTTGCAAATATCTGGAATCTTTTGCATTAGTAAAGTATTAATTTTACTTGACTGTATTTCATTTAATTTTCTTTACATACTTTGAATTATAAAACTTGAATGTTAAATATAGTCTGGTGGGGGCTGTTTTCTTCTACCTTTATAATTTTGAAGAGAAAAAGAAGTATGGGGCCTAAAAATATACAGATTAAGATCACAGTGAAAACACTGAAGCTCATATCTCATTGAAATAACTGGCTATGGAAGTACCGAGAACTGTTGCAAAAGTTGAATTAAATAACAGGTAACACATTGTGACTGGGTTATATTTGTAACCGAAAATGATAAAAATGGGCTCTTTTTTGTAAAAGAATGCCTATCTTGGAGCTTGTATCTTCAATCTTCAGGCATGCACTAGAAATGGGAAGGAACTCTTAAAATACATGCAGTTTTTTTTTTTTTTTTTTTCCTCCAGTTAAAGCTTTGTTTTATTATACTGGAAGCTTAACGAGTTCCTACATGTGGTTATCTCAGCTGCAGCCCAGGGCTTCCCATTCTGAAAAAGGACATGGTGGTGCCACAGAAAGGACTTTATGGCACTGTAATCAAACTCTTGTGGTAGTCATTCTGTTACAGCCATGAGACTCTAATATTACAGGAGAAGCAGAGTTTGCAGGCAGTGTCAGTATCTTTTATTAGGCTAACCAAAAATAACAAGGGACAGTGGACCCAACCTGAAGGTGTCTGAAATTTTGTCTATTTTTATAGTTTAATTCTGTCAGTTGCTCTAATAAGCTGTTAAACTTTCCAATAAAACTCAAGGCAAAGAAGCACTCTTCAGTGATTTAAAAAATAGCAAAAAATACATTTATAAGCTTCCTTTTCAAACAGCATCCCTTCAGCCTCATCAGTAGGCACATTGCCGAGAAGCCCAATTTCTTTCAAGGTAAAGGCACAACAGCCCTTTTTAACTGAGTGTAAGAAAAGAAACTCTTTGGAATATGAATGAAAAAAGGAATATTTATTTCAAGTCAAAATGAAATGTCCTCTTTCTTTTGATACCAAAGATGAAGAGTTTTATTCTGAAAGGTGTTTTTTTTTGCCTCTATGCAAGAG
>VZSV01000050.1:1613870-1632562 GCA_013398735.1 Nothocercus julius | reverse complement strand
GGCGCTGCGCGGGCGCGGCCGGTCAAAGCACGCGGCTCTTGCGCCGTGAGCGCGCGCTGGCAGGCCGATTGTGCCCGTGTTCTCCGGTGCTTGCGCGTCTGGTCTATATATCTGTCTGTGCACGGGTTAAAACGGCGTGTCGAGTCTCTCATGGTACGCTAATGGCTGCCGTAAATAGCAGTGTGCATCAGTTCTAAATGTTAAGCAGATAAGAAATATCTTTGGCTGAAGGAATTATTTATCAGAAAGGTGAGGAACTATCATATGTATGTGCACAGAGCCTAGAAAGGCTTCATTCTGAAGGATATAACTGCCAATAGCTTGCCTGTGTGCTGACTATGCTGGATGCGTAATCATTTTTCCTCTAGACTGGGGACGGGTTTTTGCCGAGGTGCCAATAGCTGTGCGAGCCGTCCCAGCTGCCCTCATGGAAAACGGGGAGTTAGGGAAGTGGGTCAGGCCCACTGCAGGAGAGTCTGCAGAGACCTGAGCACCTCCGTTTCCCTTTCCATCCAGTGGCTACGGGATACTCTTTAAAAGTGCTATCAGTGGCATAGGTGGAGATAGTGAAAACTTGCTCAGGGAATCTGAAAGGAGATATAAAAGCATTTTCGCTGGCTCAGAGTCCCATTTGTTCAGGCACCCCAAAATAGCAAAGCTGATGGACAGGACTACCTTATAATTAGAAGATGTACTCTAGGGCCAGGCAGGCAGCTGTCCTAGATTTTATTCATACATATGGTTTAAAAATGCACCTCTTCCAGAAAGCTGTCCCAGAAAGCTCACAGAGCTTACACTGAAAATGGAAGATAATCAGGGAAAAGACCACAAAGTAGCTATGAGACAGTTATTAACTCTGTGTACACACATTAGTGCTTTGCAGGAGGCATCATGTTGGTAAATTTTCAACTTGAGATTACGGGGTGCTTGCAGGTTTCTCCAGGGAACTTCATCCATTGGGAGCAGTTGAGAAGAAAGCCGGGAGCTCTTGCTTGTGAAATGAAGAAACCTACTTTGCATATTTGACTTGTCAAAACAGGGAAGGCTTTTTTCCCTCCCAGCAAACTATAGTACTACTTAAAAAGAATAACAGCAGGGCCTATCATTGCGTATTGTTTTGAGCAAGATGTTGTCCACCCTTCTTTTTAGCTAAAAGAGAAAGCAACATCATTTCTAAGTCTAGCAAGACGTTCAAAGTTACAGTGTGATAGAATAAGAGTGTTTTTTTTTTTTTTTCATTATAATATAGCAGGATGTGAAAGTCTCCCATGCAATTGAAACAGGGTAGAAAGGGGGACACTATAAATTTGATTAAAGTAGATAACTGCAAAATGTGAAGAGAGGAAATCAGAAACTCATGCACAGAAAAATGAAAATATCTAAAGCAGAACAGTTTGGAGGAAGTGATTCTAGTTTCAGATAGGTGTGGGTGAAAACAAAGCAGTGGTGAAGGGAAACACCTTAGAAGGAGACTTATACATTTACCGAAAAAAAAAAAAAAAAAGATGGATTGCAGGGTTTATAGGCTGATTGTGCAAGCTCTGCAAAACATTTTGTTTCTAGCCATCGCTGCATAATAAACATTTCTGATTCCCATCTTATCTTTCTGAAAAAAAATGTTTAATTCTTCCTCAACAAGGAAATACAGATTGATGTAATCAAAAGTTTGCATGAGCACATGATAGTGATCAACATTATTATAACTGAGTAGCCCCTCTCTGCATTTTTGGTCAGGTCAGGTCAAGCCATGTGCACGTCAGGCTGCACGTGCTGATGTTGACAGCTGTGATTGGGAATGTACACTTTTCATGGTACCATCCAGATTAAGCGCTTTGATCCTAACGCTGCAAAATGCCTGAATATATTCCCTTTCATATCCCAAAGATACCTTTTTTTTTTTCAATTTTCATTTTGTGAATTTCAAAATTCCAACTTTTTATTCTGTCTTGAGATGAAAGGAAATTCTGAAATGATAAAACTGTTGTTTATTCATCTCAAAGCAGCAGAGAAAAGAGAACTGTTGAGGCTTAAAATCCTGCTCTGTTGCATGTTATTTCTAATAATAAAATTCTCTGGCATGGCTGGAAGTGTGTGCTCACAACAGTTGAGGTGTTGGTACAGCACAAGGAAGGGAAAGCTGAAAAGAAATTCCACACTGTCGTGGCCTGGCATCCAGCAGCCACTGAGTTCTTGCATATTTGTGTGGACTGATCTGACTTATTCTGAATATTATTAAAAAATGAATCCATGCTTACAAGCAACTTGTTTTTTAGCCATGAGAATCTAGGGCCAGACCAATTTTTCTTAACTGATTTGTCTCAAAAAGTTGTAAATGAGTCACTGCATCTTTACTCTTCCTGCTCAGTGCTGCGCCCCGCTCGTGCGTCGCGGAGCGGGCTTGCGTGCGCAGGAAGGTGGGATATGGTGGGCAGCTTCAGGCGGCCACGCACGTGCCTATGGCAAACTTCCCGAAGCGCCTCCGACAGGGCCGAATATCGCTCTGGCCCTGCCAGAGCAGGGGCTGCACCAGTCTGTGCCGGCGCTGTGATTCATTTTTCCTTCTCCTGTGATTGTCCCTAAAGGAGAAGGGAAACCAGCAGTGGTGGCCACAGAGCAGTGGTGCCCGTGTGCAGAGCAGGGCGCGGAGCGAAGGCTGCTCTGCACGTGCCCTGCTGAGTGGCACTGCTGCCTCGGGGCTGCGCCTGGGCAGTCCTCGCTCGGCTCCCGCCCCGCGCGCCTGCAAGGGGGGCCGTGGGGCATGGAGAGGCACGCGGGAGCAGCTGGCGCCGTCGCCGAGCTCCCCTCGCAGCGCGCCGGGCGCACTTCTGTTCCGAGTCAGCGGGGCGCCCCGCGCTCACCTGGTTCGCACTCTGCTCCGCTGCTGCCCCGTTTCCGAGACTGCTCGTCCACCTCACCTGCCCGTGGCTGGCAGGGCTGACCATCGGTCACGCTCACGCCTTTCCGCGTCCCTCGCAGCCCGAGGGGCCTTCATACTGCCCTGCAGCTGCAGGCTCGCTGCACGCCTCAGCCACAGGATATATATTAGATACAGAATTAGCGTGCCATGAAAGCTTACAGTGTGCTTACATCCGGATACATTTAATATGGCATCTGGTATCAAGCAAGATTAGATAAGGTTTTCTGCTTAGCTGTGCTTCTTTTCTGCAAAAGAATATTGTGTCCTGTGCAAACCACGCAACAATGCTAACCGCGGTTTTGAAATGCAGTGTGAATCAGCAGTATTTGCCTGTGCTTATAAGGGGCCCAAGACAAGCACAGGAGCATCTTCAGAGACTGGGTTTTTGAAAACCAAAAATGACCATACCCCAGATTAACCAATGTGACTGGGCCTGGCAATACAGGCTGGAGCAGGATCTCACTAAAGATTGGCTTCGGAGAGCGAGAGCTGGGAGAAAGTATACGTTAATGCCGACTTTGGGAAAGGCTGCAATGTCAGGATGTTCCCTTGTTACTTGATGTTACTTGTTCATACTGCTTAGACTTAAAGGTCTCACAGAACCTGAACCTACCCTGACTTATATTTGCATAGGCCTTAGCAGCACGTTCCTGTACAACATCATTGCCTCAGTTCACACATTGCTGTCCTTCCCAGCCTTTATAAATACCCTTTTCCAAATATTAGATATATAAAAATAATTAAATAGAACAGGATTTGTATTTGGAAAGAACTGCTTTTTTTTCCATATGTACCTTGAGTGCATTTATGGGTCACATAGTGTAATAGTTGAGAGCTATTAGCACCGAAGCACCAAAGCACCAAGCACCAAAGACAAGTAACAAATAAAGCCCTAGAAATGCACGGTCCATAATGTAATAATGTGTTACTTCAGCATGAAACAGAAATACTCAGTAGAGAGGAAAATCAGCCAGCCACCGAGAGGCAATAACAGGCTTAAGGGAGTGGAGATAATGTAATATTTGATACGACATCCCTGATAACGAGTCAGGAAGATCTACTCATGCCAGGTTTCCAAGGCTGTTGGTGTCTGAATGCAATGGTGTGGCACTAGAAAGCAATGCAACGGGGGGCCAAGTGCCCTGCAGTGTATTGCAAGTGTCAGGCAACTTTAAATCTGAAGATGAAGTCTGAAGATGAAGGACCCCACTTAGGACACATTTAAAGGTAACCAAGTGCTTTGCAGAAGGAGAGAGCAGCTCCCGTTGCTGCAGGTGAGAGGGGCAGCGTCGCTCTCCCCGCTGTACCCGCTCACACCTTTGCACAAGCCCTCACTCTTGTCTGTCCCAAACTGAGCTGATGGAGCCTGTGTAGTGGTGTGAAACTAGATGTCCCACCTCTCTATTCCTTGATGGTGCTTAGTGAGCTGGGTTGCCTTGCACCCGATTTCCCGGCTGTGAGGGGGCCGGGAATCACAGTGCCAGCAGGCAGCGCTCGGAAGGCAAGGCTGCGCGTTCCCGAGGCGGCCGAGCGGCGAGCGAGGGTGGGGAACAGAAATCCGTGATGTGACGAGCACCGTGACCCACCTCCTTGAGTTTGCTTCTGACAGCGGCCTTGCCCTCTGAGTTTTTACATATCTTGAATGATTCTTTTGGGCTCAGGGTCCGGTTCCTCCTGTCAGCACCAGCTCGCTGTTGGTTCCAGCGCAGCTGGTGCAGGGCCAGCAGGAAGGCCAGGCCGGCGGTGTCTACATCGTTCACAGCTGCGGTGCGAGACTTCCCAGCATTCGCTCTCGCTGTTAGCAAAGCCAGAATCTCTTTTTTTTTTTTTTTCCTGTTCTTTCTGCTTCCCTTTTTGTGTTTATAATTCCAACAAAGATGGAATTCCTCCAAAAAGAACACTAATTTCTTAATGCTGAGGCATCTAGAAAAAATGGGGAGAGCCAGCAAATGGCCACTAAGTGGCATGTTTAGGAATAGAGACGAACTGTAGTATCAGTAAATCAAAGTGCAAAAATGACTTATTTGGGGAATAGTTGAGCAGAGTTCTTCCCAATGTTGACAGAAATTTTGCCCACAAAACGGAATTTGAATTTGGTTAGAATTGAGGCATTTGCGTTTCTGTCAGCCAGCAAAATTAGTCTCCTGATACAGTTTTGACCTCTCACGTACTGCAATAACCACTTCCCTCAGACAAAATCCTGATGGTGGCAAAGCACTCCTGCCAGAAAGGATAACATGCAGCTTGGAAGTAAGAGAGGGAAATAAAGCAGTGATTCCATGGCAGCCTTGGAGGGAACCCCAGTGGGATAGAAAACTTGAAAAATATTTATCCTTTTTATTTAAAAGCAAAGGGCAACTAAGTTATAAAAAGAAATCATGAAACCTGAGCCAAGGTGGGTACCAGGACGCCGAGTGAGGGACCCGCTGGGGGCCGCAGGGCTGCCTTGGTTTGTGCAGGGGGCTGCAGGCCCGACCGTCCCATGGCCCCAGTGGTGTCCCAGGCCCCAGGCCCTCCAGAGTCTCAGCGCACTGGCTTCGGGGCTGTCTGCTCCCTCTCGAGCAGAAAGAAGCTGTGTTTAGGCATTTGTGTTCTTCCTGTTTCCCAGAGGGCTGGAGGAGCCATGATAAATAGCTGGGCTCTCAGCCTGTCGGGGTCCTGCCTTTTTGGGAACAGAGCCTGCTTGCTGCAACTGCTGGCTCTGAGTCACTCTCTGCATTAGCCTGCAGCTGGTGGCGACTTCCCCACTGACAGGTCAGGTTTTTCATTTCCCTTTTCACAGGACGGGCAAAACAGCCCTCCCTGTGTAAGACACAGCACAGGGAATCACAGCTTCATGCTCACAGCATTGACTTGGCTTCTGGCAAGATGCTCTTCATCTGGACTCTTGTCGCTGCTTTTCTAGCCTAGTGGCAGATGTTTCTGTTTTGCGGCAATGCCACACACAGCTTCAGCCATACAAGTCTATTCAACATGGGCTCCAAATGGCATGGCCATATTCATCAGTTGTCAGCAGATAATTTGTACATTCACTATGAAGATATGCATTGGGTATTCATTAAATGGAGCTTTCTTTGCTTGTTTGAGACTCCACAGATCTGGCTAGCTGTCTTTTTCTTTTTTAATTGCTGTTACACTTCCCTGGTTTCTGCTACCAGAAGCAGCCATGAGATGAAAGCCTCAAATTTTGCAAGACATTTGTCCCCTGCCCAGCTCCTTTCACAGGAGATCAGAGTAGCCTCGGTGGCTCAGGATAGGTAGGATTTGACTTAAGCTACTATAGGACTTTCAAAATACTGGTAGTTCAGATTAGCACAAGGGCTTACCTAGCATCTAGTGCAGGATGGGATGCTGCAGTTTTGTGTAATTTTGGCAAATGACCTTGTATAATTTGAGTCACAGTGAGTGATGCTGTCTAGTATTGAGACAGTGAGAGGAAGGAGTTACAGCAGTAACCAAATACTCAGGTGAAAGAATTTTGGGCTTCCAGTCGTCACATCATTTATCATTTTATTCAGTAACAAGTAAAGTAGGCCCACAGTTTCAGAATGTTTCATCCCGACTGTTGGCTAGGGCTGAAGCCGAGAAGAAAATCTTTTCCGGGGACAGGTCCCTGGGAGGCACCACCGCGTCTTCGGGAGCCTCTTCCCAGCCTCCCTCCTCCCGCAGCCCCAGGCTGCCAGGGCAGCTGGTGCCTGCCCAGCCCTCACCCTTGTGTAATAAAGGCCATAAAAGCCCAAAGGATTACAGAGGTCTCAGAAGGCAGCAAACATGGCAGCCAAAAAAGGAAAATCTGCACCTTGCTGTCCTTGTCTTTTTTGTCTCACAGTTGAATTACCATCTCTGTGTCTCCCCAGGAAGACGTTGAGCAGAGCAGTCCATCTGTTCGGTTGCCACCATTCAGGCCTCGCTCCTGCACGTTGGTTTTGTTTTCCTCGCTCCCACTGTCCTCTTCCTCTTGTTTACCAGATTGGTCCTTCGCACCCATCCGAGGTTTCCTTCTTCTTGTTGGTTTTCTGCTTTTTGCGTTTTTGTGTTTGTTGCTTTTTCCGTCTGTCAGGTTCATTCCAGCTCCGGGTTGTGCAAGCCCTGCGGCAGGCGGCGCGGCGCTCGGGCTGCTGGCCGCGCGGGCCCCTTCGCGCAGGGTAGCTGGCTTCGCGCCACCTGCTCCCGCGGCAGGGCAGGGCGGCAGAGCAAAGCTGGCGGCACGAGCTGGCGCCGGGAGCGAGGACGCGGGGTGCCCGCTGCCCCAGCTGATGCTGGCCAATGTAATTGCCCTTCAGGCGGTAATTCGTGCCAGTGTGAGGGTCTCCAGAGGCCTCCTGCAGGCCAGCAAAGCTAGAGCCGCTTCTGCTTCCCCATCCCTCAGCTGCCGTGAGTGTTAACCTCGTATTAATTCAAGCCTGAACCCCTAGATTCATATTAGTCAGATTTTCCTATAACCAGGTGGGGGAAATGACTTGTTTTGAAGCCCTTAAAGGAGAAGGGAAAGAAAGCAATAGCAAGGTTTGGAAGGTCTTTTGGGAAAGATTCCCGCCAGCCCTTGACGCCCTGTTCTGGCGCACGGAGCATACCCCACGCGGAAGGTGAGCTCCGCCGGCGCTCGCAGGCTGCTCGGCACTCGCAACAGCGACGGGGCCGTCCTTAAACCAGCAGCAGCAGCAGCAGCAGCTCCCCAAGCTGCTTCTCGAGGCGCCCGTAATGAGCAGGCAACGGCAGACTCAGCTGTGTGGCAGCAAGAGCAAGAGGGCAAAACCTACCAGAACCTGAAGGCAGAGGAACAAATAAGGAGACCTGAGGCGAAAATAGTTACTGCTTTGGTTATCTACAGTGAAAACAAAACCATTTAAATCTTAGGTTCCACAAGAAACTTACAGCCAAAGTCAGTGCCAGGAGGGCAGAACAGGTAGTAACCAGGGGACCCTTAAATATTTCCTTCTCCAGGGGTTAAAGTTTCCCCAAATGCTTGAGATTCAGGGCACTGCTGAGATGTCATCCCCCCTCTCCTCTGAAGAGCTCAATGTCAAGCACTGCCACAGTCGTTTCAAATTTCTCTGGTGGTTTCAAATAAGCTCTAGCTTGTCTTCTGCTTTTGTGTTTTTATCTTATTACACGGGAAAATTTTAATCCTGAAATTAACTCACTGAGATGCTCAAAATTCGAAGAACAAGGAACATCTACTATTTATTCCAAATCCAAATCCCAAACATTATTCCAAATCCAACCAATGCAGAAAGAGGATAGGGAGCAGGGAAGAGAGAACACAAAAAGGTGATGGCACAGTGTAGAAGGAAGACACAGAAACTTGTAGGGTCTTCAACCTTCCCCTCCAACAGTTTTTTTTTGCACGAATACATCACATTCGAAACATAAATCCCAGCAATGTGTGTGAACCATCACCCTTTGCTGCTAATGACTCTGTAATTGTCTTTAACAAAGACTCATGGGCAACATCGTAAGACAATTGCTATTTCACAGTTTCACTCCAGGTTCCTAATGTAAATGAATAAGGCTAATACAAAATGTGATATTTGCAATGATAATTACAGAGGCCTCACTTTGAATACTGCGTAAGTATGGTCCTGCATGACTTCCTTTGCAGGGTGTGTGATAGGGGGAGGCCTGAAATATCAATGGCCACTTTAGTCACTCAAATAAAGCCTTTGAAAATCATTAGCAATTCGGTGCCTTTAAAATATTTACCCATAATATTTAAAATATTTACCCATGCTTCATTTTTAAGCAGACAGTGCCAGCCCAGCAGCACTTTCCTGGGAGCAATGTTCTGGAAATGCTGTTGGAGGGTGGAGGCCACAAAGAAGAGTATCAGTGTGAAATGTCTAAGCCAGCAAGTGGGTCATCAAAGGGACAGCCTGAGTCCCCTTTGTCACCTTTACCTCATGTATAATGTATAGTCCAGGTGGTAAAATGTAAGCCAAGTGCAAGGCAAAGTCTTGCTCAGTTATACAGATCTGAATAAACTCTTCCAAGACTGGAGTAGTAAAACAGAACATGCAAGAGGAAAAAAAAAAAAAAAAAGAGAGAGACAAAGCAGTGGCACTGAATCCTTGGCTTTTGAAGAAAATCAGCTGTGCACTAGGCTGATTTCCAGGGTGGCACATCTGAGTGAACATGTCTTAAGAGGAAAAAGGCCTCTCTAATGCCAACAGCCTAGTATTTATTTCACCTAAGACAGATAATAGAAAGAAAACGTTACTTCAGTCCATCTGGACTATATCTGTCCATCTGCAAAGATGTCAGCGGAAAATCTCTCTTCTTAGCTTACATTCTCACTGTCTTTCACCAGCTCTCGTTCAGAGCCCTGGTGTCCCAGCGCAGCAGTGCGGAGCTGCCGGCCCCGGGACGAGGCCTCTCCTTGCGCAGGAGCGCTTGGAGAGGACGAGCGCGGGCTGAGGTGGCCGCGCACCCTGGGCTCCCTCTGCACCTCCCTCCTGCGACCCTGTCTTGCCGCAGATTTATGTTTCCTTTAATGCTAAGTTCAAGGCACTTAGGTGGTTCTTCTTCAGCAAAACTTCACAAACTTCAGCAAAACTCCACAGTGTGTCATTTTTTACTTTTATTTTCTTCTTCTAGTTTAAAAGCACTTATATCAAATATTATGCAGTAGATGAAACAAATTACTGCTGTAAGGTACTGAACTAGGTAACAGCAATGCTTATGAACAGCATAATCTCCCAGACGAACTGGAGTGTAGTTTGATTTTTACTTTGTTAGCTTAGGAAAGGCAATTCGGGTTATTTTACAGTAAATTTTCATCGAAACCAATGAATGAAGCTTAACCGTTACCTTAATGTGTTTTGCTCTTCATTAAATCTCCGCTTAAGAAACAATTGAGCAGCAGTGGGAAATGCCTGAAATGCAAGATGCTCCTCCCGAGCACCAGCTCAGCCCCCAGCGAGCACGTCAGCTCCGCAGCTCACAGGGAAACCCGGGCAATGCAGCTTGTTTCTGCTCGTTCACAAATGTAAACAGATTTTAATGCTGGAATACATCAATGCAGTCAGATTTCTGCATTGGCGACCTTGCTCTCCGACAGCAATGCCATCACGCACCACTGTATTTAACAGCTTCCCTCGGCTTCCATTTCTTGGCTCTGTGTTTCCAGGGCCGTTATTGCTGAGTGGCTCCTTGAAGAAACGTTGGGCTGCTGGTTCCTAACCCGACCATATGCTCCAGAGATATATCCGATGGCTACATTAAGAAGCACAGCCTCTGATGGGATTTGAGATTCACCTCTGTCTACCTATATGATATCCCAGAAAACTAATCTCTAGGATGACAGCTCGTTCAGCACTCTGGAAAATTTACCCACATTGAGCTCCTCTTTAAATAATGACCTGACATTTGTTCTGTAGAGGGAGACAAAGCCCAGACTGATGAAAACAGTTGGCAGCTGCTTTCATTTGTGCCATTCAGAAGCGAGATGATAATTTCTCCACAGGGACCCATCAGTTCTTGGCAGACAGACCTGTCCAGTGTTCTTTGCTATTACTCTTGCTGCTGCCTCCTGCCCCTAGCATAGACACCACAGAGACCCAAGGCTCAAGGCAGCCAAAGCCAGAACTGACGGCAAAGGGTCATAAAGGTTTCATGGTTCTGAGAAGTGGGAGATAAAACCAAGGTGATGATAGTAATGGATTTGAGGAAAGAAAAACTCATCAGATCTACATAAAAGATTAACTCAAAAGTAGCTGTTATCACCCAGAAAAGAGAGTCCAGCATTTCTGAATATAGCTTAATGAAAACATTAACTCAGTATTACACAATGCTCAAAAAAGCAAACAGAGTATGAAGAATTACTGGGTAAACAGACCAAACCAGAAAACATTATAACAGATGAATCACAAGCTCACCTTTTGCATACTGTGAACAGCTCTCATTCCCTTAAATTAGAGCCGAATCACAAAATGTACGCAGAAGGGTGACTGGGAGAGATTATATAGACGAGAACTTTCCAGCCTGGAGAAAGAGATTCCCGAAGGACTGATAGTAATAATGGCACAAAGAAACATAAATGGGATCAAGCAGGAGAACAGATGCAATTACTCATTATTACTCAGAGCACAAAACTAAAAGGCATCAAACGAAATGCTCACCTACCGGGGCACATGAAAGGATCCCCTGACAACCACGGGAACACTTCTTCACACAGTTCATAGTTAAGCTGTGGAGCTCACTGCCAAAGGATGCTGTGCAGGGCCATAGTTTAGAGTGGTTCAGAAAGACATTTATCTCAGACAGCGGAGGTATGAACTGCTTCCTGGCACCTGGACACGCTACATAAACATACAGGACTGCCAAAACAGGATATATTTCTTACCCATCCACATGGTCCCACCATATCTTACCTCACTTCAGATGCAGCACTTGCACTCAGATGTACTCACCATGAGATCTATGCATATTTTTGTACTCATTCTACTTACTTACCTACCCCTTACTCTGCTCTTAGGGGGTACTTACCTATCCCTTCCTTCATTCTGCAAAGCTGTCAAGGATCCTCCAAGCTCTTGCTCCTGGGCTGGATGCCTTCTGTTTCACCCAGCAAGAGTTGGTGGCGACAGTGCTCCTCGAGGGATGCACAGACATAAAAGAGCAGAAGCACCCAGGTGCTACAGGCTTTCTAGCAGTTACCTGCTTTATCTGCTTTTCCACCGGAGCTCCCGTTGAACAGGCCTCATTCGCATCAGCATTTCAGCAAGGTCAGGCTACGGGCCCAGCGGCACAAGCAGCCGCACTCTTGTCTCACTCCTTTTCTCCTTAAAACACATGTTCTGCTTTTTCTCTCCTGCTGTCTTTGGATCCCGTTCGAGGGCTTTCAGGCTAGGTGGTTAGCGAGCAAAGAGAAGCTGCTGCTCTGCTTCAGGAGCCATGGGGCAATATATAAATGCAAGGCTCGCCACGCTGCAAAGGTTAGAGGATAATGGATACGAAACGGCGCCGAGTTCCCTAACGCCACCCCACGGCCTACACAAACACGGCGCTATTTTATATCTGAATCCAATCTCACTTTAGTCATGCTAGTGCCACGGACCTTGAGGCTGTTTTACTTCAGGATGTCTGAAAAGACCTTCCTTCTTTCCTATGCTTATCTAATGATGAATTTTGCTGAAGAAAATGCAGGAAAGGTGAAATTCACTCATAAAAGCGGAATCTAGCAGAAGGGCTGAAAACAACGTTCACTGTTACAAACAAAATAGCTGCTTCTTAGCCCATACATCTCTTTACAATTAGTATTTTGGACATATTTCCCATATTTCCATCAGAGGTTTCTCCCTTCCCCATGAAAACAGACACACATTCTCATTTAACAACTAATTGATTTATTTAACAATACAAATTTCTTTCTACTGCATGTTTTAGCAGAGAGAACTTGAGAAACAAAATTAGCTTCTTTTTTTAAAGTTTAAATGTTTACACAAAACAACCTTTACTTCAGTAAATATAAAATTTACACACAAAAAAACTACATTAAAAAAGAACAGATTCAGGACAAACCAACAACAAAAAAAAAAGGGGGTGGGAATTCAGTGTAAAGGATCCAATTGCAAGGAAGGCAAGATGGGGCAACACTAACAAGGCATCCCACTTGTACACCTAGGTATTTTAAGTTGTAGGTACAATACAAAACCAAAGTACATTAAAATTAGGATTAAAACCTTTATTGTTATACCATAATATTTTATGATATAAATATCTGTTAATTCTGTAGGCAACATAGTTAACATGTGAAATACATAGTTTGCACTTCACTGGAAAGTCCCTGGAGCGGCGTACGAGTGCTGTGCAGCACCGCAGTGCACTGAGGAGAGCGCTGAGCAGGCTTTAGATGCCCCCCACACATGTGATATCCCCTTGTTTCTTTGCCAATCTTTGCTAGTTCTCCCTATGCTCAAGGACACACAGTGAGAAACTCTGGTCACCTTCAGCAGTGATTTCCAGCACTTCATCTCTTGGCCTTAGGCTGTTACCTGCTGTCTGTGTGTGGACCCACCAGATCTCCTGTTTCTCATTCCCTTTTGCACTTTGGAACCTGACCTCTAGAGCTATCTTGTGGCTATCAAGAGGGATTGGCTTCGAGGTGGAGATATTTGGGATCCAAGTTCCTCAAGCCACCTTCTGCAATCCATAGGAATATTTCAAGTAGGCTGGACAATTCATGCTCAGAGGTCATGTGATACAAAAGCAGATCTATATAGTGATGGCTAATTTTAGATTTAAATCTTTAACAGTTTCTATTGCTTTAATATTTGAACTTAACATTCAGTTTTCGTATATTAAATGCACAGAGCATCTTAATGATGGAAGTGCTACAGGATCTCCAAAAACACAGGTGATAAGGGAGAGAGCAAAGTTTGAAATCAGCTATGATTTTTAAAATCCTTTAAAGGGATCAAAACTCCTTTTTATAATCAATATTGTGACTGGCAACCTACAAAAGCTTAAATTATAAAACTATTAGTGACTCTGCTTTTTCAAGTGTGTGTACTATAAAGCTCTATCTTTGTTACTTACAGATGTTACAAAATTTTCAAGGCAAAAAGGGAAGAAGGGGGAGGAAAAAGTAGTCCAAAGGTCTTACACATTTCATTTTCACTAACAAAAGTTATTTCCCCCACAACTATTTTTATGTCCTAAAAATGTGACTAAATTTATTCTAATCCTTCCTTTTTTTTTCTGGGCGGATGATATAGTAGTGTTCAATCATGCTTTGGAAGACCATTTTCAATGGACAACTGTAATTCTCCAGATTAGCAAGTCACACTTGCTCTGATCTGAAACAAAAGCACCAGACTCTGTAACTTCGCCCTCGTCCTGCAGAATAAAAGTTTGCAGCAAGATTAGGGCACCCTGTCCCGCGAGCAGAACTGGGCCTGAGGCAACAGCCCCGAGAGCCCTGGCAGGGAGCCGCACAGGGCTCCCGCTCCTCCTCGAGAGCGAGCTCGACAGCACGAAACTTAAGGAAACAGTAGAAACGACATTTGTTCTGTAAAAGAAAACCAGGGAAATTTTAAACAATCCACAGGTGTGCATTAACATTTAATAGCAAGCCTTTGCTTATGTATATTAATTTAAAGATTACCCACAGGGATCTGTGATACAATCGCCCTGCCTTGTTACTATAATTAAATTTATTCAAATATTAATTTAAAATAGGAAAACAAAGAAACTGCTCCTTGGGGAACATGTTTATTGTGTTTGAGATGATACACTGGGTGCTCTCTGAGCTACAAAGGGAAAAAGGAAATCCTTTCATTACAAACTGACAAAGGTAAAAGTTAAAACAGTTTTCACAACAGCATGTACCACATATTGGAAATAGATCTGGGTTTAATACAAATGACATAATTCCTAGTAATCTACAGCTACCTTTAATAACTTCATACAGATAATGAATTAGGCTAAAATGCACTATAATATTTGGTTGACTTCAGGAACAGTATCCTTAGTACATCACAAAATACATTTTGATATCCCAAAGAAGCAAGACTTGCAAGTAGGCATTTTAAACATAACTAATCTACAGCTACAAATTTCTACTCTTGACAGCATTTACCTTTTTGGGGGGGCAGTATCCCAGTCTTCAAAAGGATAAAAGCAGAGTAGAATCAGTATAACATATACACAGAAGTCCGTATTGTAAAGGCTATAAAGATCTGTTGCACACTGTAAAGTTGCCCTCTGCACCTTCACACTGCACAAGTAGTTTGTCATTTATGTTGCATATCTCTTGGTCCACTGTCTGGCTATCCTGTCATGTTCTGCTCTGTTGGTCAGATACTGAGTGGCTATGCTTCCGACCAGAGGATCAGCTGCAAAAGACATAAGAGGGTAGGTCAGGAACCACCTCACAATAAAAAGCCACGTTTTAAAGCCCACAATCTATTCCAAAATATAGTCTTTGTTAGGGCAGCAAATGCTGTGAGATGTAACGAGGGTCTTATCATACAAGACATTTCCCAGAGAAAACACACAAGGCATGTTGAATAGGAAGATGTTTTAATCTGATTTGGTAGTCTGAGTTTTAGTAGGTAGACAGCTATGTTCAAATGCTGCAGCTGCTCTTTTCAGCCAGAACTTGACAAAAAGCCGGGGAGGTAGTTTCTTAAGATGACCAGCAATCCAGGTACCATTCTGTCAGGCACAATTTGCTTCTACTTTCAACAACAGATGTTGTCAAACTACAAACCTTCCCCCAAAGCCTTTCATTTTCTGAAGACCTAATCTGCTCAAGGAGGGCAAACATTACCTGTACAGACAGACATGCTGCCAGCTGATGGTCACGAAACTACGGGCAAGTGCACTAGTTCCCTGCAAGCTGCAGACACCAAGAGCTTGCTAAGGTCAAAGCAGGCAGGCAGAGCCTCCTCTCTGGGCTGGGAAGCTCCATTCGCCTAACGCAGGACACGTCCCCCAGGCCACAGCACACTGGGGAGGGACACATGCTGAGGGCAGTGCAGTTCTCCCATACCAAGAGTCACCAACATTTTGTATCTAACACGCTGATTTGTTTTTCCCTGCTCCTTATCGGTCTTCTCTAAATGAATCTCAGCCTTGCTGCTCAGTTCCTCTATGGAGCACAGGCCATTAGCATTCACTGCATGATGACACTGCTCATACAGGCGCTGCTGTGAAACCCTACTGCTTCCAGGGAAGCTCCCAAACCCCAGCAGGAATAAGGGGCTTTCTCAGAAAATGGCAAACGTTGTGCCCATCACAGCTGCAATCTTCAACATTTCAGTTGCTGTCTGCTGAGACGGGACTTCCTGCGGTCACTTCCAGCATGAATGATTTATGACTCAGTGAATTCAGAGAATTCCTGTTGCCTTCCGGAATTTTTGAATCACTCGCTGCAGCGGCTGGGATACAGGCCTGCAATGGATTTTTTCTCTACCACAGAGCCTTTAAGTGTGGAACTGTATGCTGAAACAGGAGCATTTCATCCCCAAATTTAAAAAAGTATTAACTTTGATTTAATCTAAATACAATCAGACATACAAATTATATATGATATGTATCATGTGAAATAATGCAAACGAGTAAGGGATGATGCTCAGTAAGTTCCTTACCAGGGTTGCAGTCTGTCAAAAGAGAACAAATAGAGAGCAGAACCTTTGAAATAGTCAGAGCAGGGCTCCAGTTGTCTTTCAGAATATCCAGACAGATGACTCCCTGACTGTTGATGTTGCAGTGATAAATTCTGGTACGGAAAGTAACCTGGAATTACCATGTAAGAGAAAGAAAAAAAAGAGACATTAACTGCTGCCTCAGAATGCTGCCCTGACTCTGGGGAGCACAAGTATCTCGGGCACTCTCAATTCTGCAGAACTTCTGTGGAGGCAACTCCTCTCTGTTCATTTTCTAAAATAATTTCACTTATGAGAAAAGGGCTTATTTTTTGCTAGTCATGGTTACTTTTTCAGACACCTACCACGGAAGTCTGTGGTGCATAAATTACTTTCACAGAGGCACTCTGTCTGGTAACACTTTGTCATTCTGTACACTATTTAATGAAGATATTGAACTGCATGTCAAGAGCTATCTGCCACAAACAAAGTTTTATTGCACTTATCAGATACAAAGAAGTAGACAGAATTTTGCCTGCTTGTTCAATCACAGATTGATCATTTCCTTACTTCTGAAAAGTAATACTTAAAAGTAGAATATAGCATTATTTTTCTTCAAATTAGCAACTAACAAATCTTTTATGAGGCAGGACATAACATACTATCTAAATATAGTATCTAAAACAATGCTATAATACAGACACCATACTCATTTTAAAATTATTTCAGACTAGTATTGGTAAACAGTGAAGTACAATTCTGCATAAATTAGAAGTTAGAAATATTTGAAGTGCTATAAATACATAAAACAGAGTAAGATGAACTAAATTTTGTTTTTTGTACCCATCCATTAAATGTTTTCTTGAAACCACTGAAAGTCCCAAAATGACCAGACTCTGAACAAAAACCCACGTGATTTTCATGGAGAATTTTATCTAAAATTTTATCTAAAATTCTCCATCACTTCATTATGCAGTCTTAACTTAGAGAACATTAAATGTTGTGAGTTTTGGAGAAGTACATATACTTCCTTATATATATACACTTTATATATATATACACACACACTCTATACTTATTCTTTATGTTATAGTGTTTTAGGGAATGAAGAAACAAAATATTGGATTTATAATAACAACACTATTGCCACAGCCACCACAAGTAGTAGGAAATATCATGTGGTTGAACATATTTATTCTTTGTAAATGTCAGCAGTGTCCTTCTGGTGTCGTGGACAAGATTTGTAACATGGCATGGCGGGGAGCAAGGTGGGCTGACGAGGGAACAACCAGTAGCTTCCCTGGCATCTGTTAGGAAATTATGATTTCATAAATGTCCCTACTAATTCTGAGCCAGGAAATAAAATTTAAGATTGGTTTCATTTTATAGAAAGAGCTTTTGCTGCAAAGTATTATCAAACAAGGCTGCTGACCTAACCAGCTGCACATACCCGGCCATTTTATAATGGGGAATGTTGTCAGTGTTTTAGCCAACTTGAAGACACACTTAACACTGTCTATCAAAATGAATCTACTTTTAGCCTTCTTTCATTTTGGTAACAATTACCTGGAAAATATATAATACAGCTCTGGCTTAGAAGGGAGAGATTATTGCACATATATTCAATTAGGTAGACTGAGAAGCAGCAGGCTAATAAGGTTTCTGCACTTTTCTATTAAAATTCGTATTTTGAATCTTATGATCAGAATCATCACCTCGTTTATGGCTTGGCAAAGCTCAGGAACTAGCAGTGTGTGTGGTAATCATCAAATAAATCAGGCACAGATTCTTTTTTGAAATTGCAAGCCAAGATTTCAGGCCCTGTAGCTTTCAGGAGACCATAAACAAACTTGACTTTCAGCAAGTGCTGAGTACTCGCCCTTTACAAGTAACATTCACCTACATGGAAAAAAATTATAAACACTATAAAACCTTCCCCTTACCTTTGGTGGTTTGAATGGATAGTCAGATGAAAATGTGATATCCAGGAAAAAAACACCTCCTTCATATACAGAACCTGGGGGTCCGAGTATAGTAGATCTCCATTCATAAATGTTATCTCCTTTAGGACCAGCGCTGCGGAAAGGCAGAGAGACAGAGCGAGAGAGTGAGGTGCACCTCTGAGACAGGTATTTCATGGATTTCCTTTTATATCTGTTTGCTTTGTTTAATACTAACCACCTGCATATCTGTAACGTTTGCCTCATTTCTGGCCAATTTCAGTGGGTTCAGTGTTTCAAATAGGTACAACCGCTGGGCATTTCGCTGTCCCTGGGCCTTCATGCTTTGAACATAAAGGATTGCAAAGGAGGGACTGCTGCCGTGTCACTGCCTGAAGCTTATCCCAGCTCCGGCTTCCGGCAGACCCGGTTGCTCCGGAGCTCTGCGGCCCTTCCCGTGACGCAGTTTGGATGCGCAGAAGAAGCTGCACGGCGCAACCCCGCTGCCCTTCTTGGCGCACCGAGCCCATCACACCTGCATAAAACCGTGGCCTACGAGCACACTGATACACACTTCCTGCTGCCTTTTTACTGGCTGTAGGGCGATACGTCAGCCATTCGCTGTGTGAATTCATATTTCCCACCCACACAAACAGGAAAATGGGATGGGAGAGACTGGGAGAAGTAAGCTGGAATTTTCACGACTTCTGAGACACCCTAATTACTGCTATTAACCACAGCAACCAT